>JAUMHM010018965.1:0-16936 GCA_032362435.1 Melikaiella ostensackeni
TATCCGCGTTTTGAGACCCCCTGAACCCGAAAAACAGGTTTTTACGAATGCATCTATCTGTCTGCATGTATGTCTGTATGTGAGCACGATAACTTTTGAAAGAATGAATCTATTGGATTGGCCTTTGTTACACTCTTTTAGTGTCGAAAACTGCGAGCGAAGCGCACGATGAGAATATGCCTGCGAAGCGTGCAGATTTTTTGATTTAATGGTTTCATACTAATACCTTGTTTCAATAAATGAAGGATTCAATATCGAAAACGCGATTGAGCATTCCGCTCTTCTTTTCCAATTACTTATTCTCCTTAATAATAAATAATATTCTTTTCCACCTCTCTCTTCTGTTCGTGCATTGAAGTCACCCCATATGACTAGGTTCACCCTTTCTTCCTTTACTTCTATAAACTCCCTTGACTCTTCTCTTTTCCCCTCCATATAACCATTTACATATACCCCTACTATCTTCCACCTCTCCTGTCCTATCCTTATCTTTTCTTCCATTAATTCTTCATTTTGTTCTTTCAACCCATTCCCAACCTTTTCTTCCTCATCAAATCTTTCCTTATTCCCATTACCACTCCTCCCATTACTCCGCCATTTTTATTTTGTCTCTTGTACCTCCCACCTGTATCACCACCTGCATCCCCAAATTTTTCATAAGCTTCCTATCCTTTCTTTCTAAGTCAGTTACATTCCAGTACCTTATCGTCCATTCTTCGCTTTATTCACTTCTTATCACTTTTACTTTCCCACTGTCTTTTATTTTCCTTCCTACCATTCCTTTCTCACCCATTTCCCCGCCCTCTCAAATTTTACTAAGCCTTCCCTCTCCTCGTCCCAATCCCACCATATACCTTCTGTCTGTATTCTCCCATACTTAGCTCATGTTCCTTTTCCCTTCCTTCTTTCCTCTTCTGCTATTTTTATTATTTTATACTTAATTCTTTCTTCCCATGTCAAATCCTCTATTCTCCGAACTTCCATATAACCTTTTCTTTGTCCTCACTTCCCTCTTTAATTTCAGCAGCGCTATTTGCTCTCCTCTATCCCCTTCCCTTCCTACATTTTTCAGTTCCTCTACCGTTACCTTCGCATCCATCTTTAGTTTTTCTTCCACCCCTTCCTGCAGTTCCTTCCCCTTAATCTTGGACCCATTATCACTACATTATTTCTTCTTTTCTCACTCTCTCCTTTCCATTCTTCTCTATCTTTGCTTATTCTCATTCCAGATCTCCTCTACTCCCTGTTTGAACTTTTTAATTTCGTTATTCTACTTTTCAACTCGTTTTTTTTATTCAGAACTTCCTGCTTTTCTTTGTTCCAAACTCTACATCCTTTTTTCCAAATGTGTCCTGACTTTTACCCATTTCCTAATCTCTTACTCAAGTTCGGTTATTTTTTGCGTAATTTCTTGCTTTATTTCATCCCCCTTCCTTCCTGCCTTTTCTCCTTTATCTCCATTACCTCTCTAATAATTTTTCGCATTTCTTTTAAACTTTCCTCTTCCATCGGACCTCTAGCCTCGGCTCTCTTTTCATTTTTCCCCTTACTCTTCTCATCAATCCTTACGAACTTATCCTTTGTGGTGGCGACCTCATTCTTTTCGGATTTTTTATGCTTGCCCCTATTTCTTCCTTATCTTTACTACTCCCCCTTACCCCTCTCTTCCTTCTGATAAATTCATCAATCGATTCCACGCTCTTCGTCCTCAGTCTCTCCCTTTCACACGTTTTCCTTTACTTTCCCCTTGCCTTTCTTTTTTTCTCCCCTTTCTGGTTAAAAATCCCACTATTTTGTTTGAAGTTGAATTATTTTGTTGAAAATATAACTCTTTTGTATCAGTATTCCATTATGGTCGAAAATTTAACTACTTTCTTGAAAATTTGTCCTTTTGGATTGAAAATTCATCTTTGATGGTATAAGAGTCATCTTTCTTGGTTGGAAATGAACTTTTTTGTTGAAAATTAAACTGTCTTCGAAAAAATTTGTTTTCTTTTCGCTTTAAAATTTAACTATTTGGTCAAAAGTTCAACTATTTTCTTGAAAGTTTGTCCCTTTTGGTTGAAGGTTGAACTGTTTGTATTTAATGCGACTGTTTCGTTAAAAATTAATTTTTTTTTGTTGAAAATTCGCCTTATTTTTTTGCCCCTATTTCTGTAAAAAATTACCCTATTTTCCTCTCTTGAGCATATTTTGGGCTGTGACGTCTGATGTTTTAATGGATTTCATTATTGTTGATGGATTACCAAAGCTTAAGTGATTTATGGACGACACCTAACGTTTTGAAAAGTAATACCTTATAAGCCTACAATTCTAAGAAAACATGTTTCACAATTTTTAGAAAAATATTTATGAATTATAAATAACTAATGAGATAGCGACTAGTATAAAATAAACTTAAACAATTGGAGAATTATTCATTTGTCCAAATTAAAAATTCTTATCAAAATTTTTTATAAGGGCTTTCTTTTACTTAAAAAAATGAGAGGAGTACCTTTTATTCTGTGTGTCATCTTGGTGATTTTCAATAATCCTGTTGGTAAGTTTAATAATATGTATAATTTAACGTGCATTTCTTATATCAGTAGTCGAAAATTATCTGTTCGGTCGGAAATTAAGCTAGACATATAAAAAAACGTTAACTCGAATTCAATTCGTGCTATGACCTACGAAAGTTGAAGTAAAAATCTGGAATTTACAGATGAATTTTCAAATCAAAAACTCTTTTCAATCAAAAAAAGGAATTTTAAACAAACAAAATTCAATTTCTACCCTAGAAGACGAATTTTCTACAAAACAGTTGAATTTTCAACCCTTTCATGTGAATATTCAACAAAAAGGTTATTTTACAACAGAATAGTTGGTTTTTCAACCAAAAAAGTTTTTAATTTGAAATAAAGACCAGTCGAATTTAACTAAAAAGACGAATTATTAACAAAATAAATATCCAATAAAATAGATGAATTTTCAACTATAAAAGATCAATTTTTATTTAAAACTATCAAATTTTAGCCAAAAATGGAATATTTATATTTTTAGTCAAAAAATGAATTCTCTAACAAAAAAAATGAATTTTCAAAAAAAAGAGTTAAATTTTCAACCAGAAATGAAATTTCAACTAAGCTAATAAATATTCAACAAAAAAATGAATATTCAACAAAAAAGTTCAACATTCAATCTATTAGTTGAATTTTCAACCCAAAAGATGATTTTTCACCAATAAGAATAGTTTTTTTGACCAAAAAAGGCGAATTCTCAACAAAATACATGGATTTTCAACTAGAAAAAAAAATTCAATCAAAAATGGAATAGTTAAATTTTCGAATGAAAAAACTTATTTTCAATCAAAAATGAAACGAATTTTCAACACAAAAGATAAATTCCAATCAAAGAGATAAATCTTCTAGCAAGATAATTAAAGTTTTAAGAAAGTGGTTGATTTTTTAGCGAAATAGTTGAATTTCTAACCAAGTAGTTGAATTGATATTTTTAATTGTAAATTGATATTTTCTCGTTGAGAATTCATCTGGTTGGTCAAAAATTTGCCTTTTTCGTAGAAATATAATCTTCTTGGTTCGAAATAAACATTTCTGTTAAAAATTCAACTATTCTCGTTGAAATTTCAACTATGTTCTAAAAAAATTCGTCTTTTTGGCTTCAAAATTCAACTATTTGGTTAAAATTATATATATATTTTTTAAATACATCTTTTTGGACAGAAAATTGTTCACTTATGATAGAAAATGAATCTTCTTAGGTTGGAAATTTAACTAATTGGTTGAAAATGTAATATATTTCCACTTGAAGTCTTATAGGAGTTTAAAGCGTTTTATATTGAATCCAATATGGTATCTACATTAATTTTATTTGAAATAATTTATTCCCCTAATTCCGTTAAAAGTCACGCAGAATTACATTTTTTTAAAAATAAAAACTATTCATTAAATTAATTCACTAAGTAATACAATAATTGATATTCTACTCATAAAATTTGTTCTTGCAGAATCAGCCACACATCCAATGCCTCACGTTCTTCATTACGAAGCTTTTTCAGGTTCTGTTTGCAATATTCTTCCCGGCGAGCAGTATGAAATAGGAATAATAGGAATATACGCGATCGGATTTATCGATAAAAGTGGATTTTTGCATCCATTATTGGCTTTCAATTTCAGAAAGAGGGAACATATAAGAGTGAAAATAAACTTAGCTGAACCTATGGGCAAGGATATTGAACCTATATTGGATACAGATGACTATATCAAGGTTCATTTCTTCCAATTCGTTTGTGGAGACATAACAGTTATGGACGCCGAGAGACCCATTTCAAATGATCATTCGAGTCACACACCCCAGTCGAAGTCCAAGCCCGATCCAATAAACTAAGAATGTTATATGTATATGTATTTTATTATGGTATGACCAATAATTAAAAAAAAGATCCAAATCTAAGCGAATCAGCCTCGGCCCAGGGCTGAGGCAGCTTTAACCTAGTCCTGGTCAAGCTGTTTCATTCCTAATTATTGTATTTGAAACTTTTATACCAATACCTCATCGTAATAAATAAAGGATTTAATATTGAATATTAATTGATCATTTTGCATTTCTTTTTCAATTCCTTAATCTTCTTAATATATAAATACGATTTATTTTGGCCTTATTTTATTGATTCTTTTTCTGCGCCTTCCCCCCTCTTTCACATCTCTTTTCCTTCTTCTTCCTTTCCAATTACCGCAACCAGTTCACCACCTCTACCTTTCCCTTTTCATGCAAACATGTTTTGAAGTCCCTCTGCCTCTCTCACATAGCATGCATTTTCCTTTCTCCTCTCTACTCCAGTACTCTTATTATCACATCTCGACCTCGCGGTTACTTTTTGCGAGCCTCTTTCCCCCTTTCTCCACAAATGTTTTGCCATTCCCTCTACTCTTATCCATTTATATTTCTAATAATATTTAGCATTTCCATGGCGTCCATGTACCATTAACCACTCCACTCCATCCAAGTACAAATTATCTTTTCTTCCTTTTGCATTAAAGTTCCCTCATATTATTAATACTTCTTCTTTATCCTCCGTAATAAACTTCATTATGTCTTTTCTCACAACTTTCATTCCTTTTCCATTGTATATTGTCACTATTCTGTACCATTTCCCTTTTATTTTAACCTACCTTTCCTGTCCGCCACTCGTAACTCCTTTCAGGACTTCCCTTTCTTCTAGATTCGTCCTTCCCGCCATAATTCCTCCACATCCTCCACATTGAATTTTTCTACAAAATTCCAAAAATCGCTATCCTTATTCTTGATTCCTGCAAAATTCCGAAAAATCATCTCAACCTCCTCCTCTATTACTTGTACCTTTTTCCTGTTACTTCTACTTCTTTCGCTCTTTCCTTTAAACTTTTCCTTCTCCCTCATATTTCTCACTAAAAAATCTTATTCTTTCTTTTCTAACATTTAGCAAGGATTTTGATCCCTCAGTGGCTATGGATGCTGATATTAGGGCTCAATTCTTCCACTTCGCCTCTGAAGGCTCAATAGTTTAAGGCGCCGAGAAACCCTCCTCAAAATAGCGCAGACGCCACTAAATAAAAAAAAAATGTATTCCGTGTACGTATATTATCATTATATAACAGAAAATAAATAAATAATTGTTGTCAAATCCAAGCGAATAAGCTTCGGGCAAGGTTTGAGCCAGCTTTGGCCCAGTCCTAGTCCTTATTATTGTATTTAAAACTTTCATAAAAATACCTTATGTTAATAAATGAAAGATTTAATATTGAAAACCTACCCAGTAAGAAGGCTTACATTAAAAGATATTAAAAATTTTCAATCTCTAAGAATGCCTTTTCTGTCCTCCTTTTGTAACCCTCACTGGGCAGTGAAAATATTAAGATTCCAATCCCTTTCAAAGCCGATAGAAGATACCAAAGGTAACCTCACATAAACTAAAAACACAATTTTCGTTTCATGCATGAGAATGCGCTCCAAGAGCATGAAATTCGCAAAATCTAGTAGGATTGTACACAAAAATACATCTCTTTATCGTAAAATATTCGATTTATTCAAATATTCTCAATTACAAAAATATAAAATCATGATAAAAAATTTTTTTTTTAAATTTTCACCGCAGCTATCTGTGTGAAAATTAATCCTGACAATGTAGGATGACCAACACTGTGTTTCAAGAAACTTTTTACCTCATTATTATTCGAAAAACAGTAAATAAAAGGAGCGAAACGTGCTCATTTGAAAGGGATTACAATTTTTCTATTTCACGGTTGCTTTGTGGTATCCAAAAGTATTCAGAAAAATATTGTCGCCGCTGGTTACAGAAAAGGATTCACTTTAAGACATAACCTTCAGTGCTATAGAGATTCGAACGCGAGGACAAAAAGGGGATCCAAAAAAATTCATTATTTTTCACGTTACCATTGGATGCAGAAAATTTTTCAATTCTTTTTAATGCAAGCCTTCTTACCGGGTACTTGGTCATTTTGCATTCATTTTCATCCACAAATTACGTACAACGATTTTTCATTTTATTTTTTTATTTTTGAATAACGTTCGAAAGTTTAACTTGAAACACTTTAAACCACTTGAATTTCAAGTGAAAGTATTGCATTTTCAACAAATCAGATGAATTTTTATAATAATATATAAGTTTTCAACCAAGAAAATTTATTTATTACAAAAAAAAGTATTTTCAATAAAATACATGATTTTTCAACTGAATAATTGAATTCAACAAAAAAACACGAATCTTCAACAAAAAAAAAAGTAATTTATAACCAAACATTTGCATTTTCAACCAAAAAGGATTAAATTCCCACTAAAATAGATGAATTTTAAAACCAAAAAGACAAATTTTCAGCAAAAGAGTTGATTTCTCTACCAAAAATACGCCTTTTTAGCAAAATACATGAGTTTTCAACCAAATGGTTCAATTCAACCAAAAAACACGAATTTTTAACAAAATAGTAGAATCTTCAACAAAAAAAGAAGCATTTCCAACAAAATGCATACTTTTTCAACGAAGAAGACTAATCTTCTACCTAAAAAAAACTAATTTTCAACAAGCTACATGAATTTTCAACCAATTTGTTGAGTTTGGAGGCCAAAAAGTCGAATCATCTTCAAAATAATTGAAATTTCAACCCTAAAATATAATTTTTCAACAAAGAAGTTGATTTTCAACCAAATTGTTAAATTCTCGAGAGAAAAAGTCGAATTTTCTGCAAAACAGTGGTACTTTTCAACCAAAAAATATGAATGATGACAAAAGAGATAAATTTTCAACCAACCTACGAAGTAATTCCACTTCCAATCGAGCACATTAATTTTCAACCAGAAGAGATGATTTTTCAACGAAAAATGTAATAGCTGATATTTCAACCACAATTTTAAACTCAAAATAATTGAATTCAACCAAGAAAGACCAATTTTTAACAAAATAGTTGAATCTTCAACTAAAACAGATTAATTTTGAATCAAGAAGAATGACTTTTTAACAAAATAATTAAATTTCAGAACCAACTTATTAAATTTCCAACCTTGTAAGATCAATTTTCAGAAAAGAAGATTAATTTTCTACTAAAAAAAGAATTTTCAAAAAAAAATATAAATTTGCAACCAAAAAGATTGATTTTCTACCAGAAAGACGTGTTTTTAACAACAAAGTTGAACGCTCAACCAAAGCCAAACATTTTTTACCCAAACAGTTGCTTTTTTCATCAAAAACACAAATTTTGTATCAAAAAGACGAATTTTCAACAAAATAGTTTAATACACAACTAAAATCAAATATTTGCTAAGCAAGCAGTTAAATTTTTACCAAAATATTAATTTTCTTCCGGCAACTACTGCGTGCCTCTTCCAAAGATAACCTAAATATAGTTACAATTAGTTGATAATATAAAAAACAAAAATAGAATAAATAATAATTTCATAAAATGTTATGAATACGGTCAAGCTGGTGCGTGAGCAACCATTGACACCACTACGTTCAAAGGCACACAAGGCTTCAAGGTTAGAAGCGATCGAATTTTGGTTTATTGGGGGCAAAAGGGGAATTGACAAGCGGCAATTTGAGACATTTTGGAAGGTTCTTTGACTTCGGGTTCGGTACCCACAGCTATCCAAAAGTGGCCAAGACGCTTTTTTGGGGGGATTTCAACGCCCATTTTCTCAAAAACTTTACACGATGGGCAAGTTTTGAACCCCGATTCGTGTTTAGCACAAAAAAATCTATCGAAGACACCTAGTCACTTCACGTATGCACGACCGAAAGTTGAAATTTGTAGACCAGTGAAATTTAACAATTCCTTTCTTAGTTAAAAACTTATATTTTTTGGTTCAAAATATAACTATTTGGTTGAAAAATCATGCAGTTTGTTGAAAATTCCTTTCTAGGTAGAAAATCAATCTTTTTGGTTGAAAATTCATCCTTGTAGGTCGAAAATTCAGCTAGTTGGTTAAAAATTCAAATATTTTGTTTAAGGTTGAATTATTTTGTTGAAAATATAACAATTCTGTTGAAGTATTCTCTTATGGTCCGAAATTCAACTGCTTTCTTAAAAATTCGTCCTTTTGAAAAGAAAATTCATCTTTGCTGGTATAAAAGTCATCTTTCTTGCTTGAAAATGAACTTTTTTTTTGATAATTAAACTGTCTTCGAAAAAAATCGTTTTTTCGCTCGAAAATTTAATTATTTGGTTAAAAGTTCAATTACTTTGTTGAAAATTCGTCTCTTTTGCTTGAACATTGAACTATTTGTTTAAAATGCAACTGTTTGGTTAAAAATTGATTTTTTGTTGTTGAAAATTCGCCATATTTTTTCGCCCCTTTTTTCGTGAAAAATCATCCTATTTCCCTTTTTTCGAGCATATTTTGGGCTGTGACGTCTGATATTTTGAAGGATTTAATTATTCTTGATTCATTACTGAAGCTTAAGTGATTTATGGACGGCACCTAACGTTTTACAAAGTAATACCTTGCGAGCCTGCAATTCTAAGAAAACATGTTTCACAATTTTCAGAAAAATATTTATGAATTATAAATATCTAATGAGATAGCGACTAGTATAAAATACACTTAAGCATTCGGAAAGATATTCATTTGTCGAAATTAGAAAATTCTTATCGAAATTTTTCATAAGGGGTTTCCTTTATTCAAAAAAATGAGAAGAGAACCTTGTATTCTGTGTCTTATCTTAGTGGTTTTCAATAATCCTGTTCGTAAGTTTAATAATATGTATAATTTAACACGCATTTTTAATTTCCAGATTCGGAAATTATCTACTCAGAAGGAAATAAAGCTAGACATATAAAGAAAACATTAACTCGAATTCAACTCATGCTGTAAGCTAGGGAAGTTAAAGTAAGAATCTGAAATTCACAGATCACAATCTTTAAAATATTTCCTTTAATTCAAACTAAAAAAACTTTAAGAATCTCTACGGATTCCTAAATTTTTAGTTTCAATTTCAGTCGGCCAAGAATTTCTCAGGTTTTTACCGCAACTTGAACTCTTGACATGAACTAGGAAAGTTGTAGCACAAATATGAAATTTATAGAACTCAATCCTTTAAATCCTATCTTCAATTTAGGCCGAAAAACCTTTATAAATCTTGACGGGCTCCTAAGATATCTGTTTATCGGTATAAAGTAATATTTTATGTATAAGAAACAATTCTTGATAAAAAAAGCAAAAAAATAAGGAAAAGCGCTAAAGACTCGCCAATCCCAATTTTTTACTTACAGGGGTCTTTGGACTCAGTAAGACAGGCTTATGGGGGTGCAATTCAAAAAATAATTTTCGATTTGTATTCTATGTGTAATTTTACAGAGGTGTGTTGAATTCTCAACCAAAGAGACGTATTTTCAACAAATAAGATTCATTTTCTACCCAAAATGACGAATTACCTACAAAACAGTTGAATTTTCAAACCGAAAATACGATTTTTTCAACAGAAAAGTTAATTTTCAACCCGAAAATGTGAATATTCAACAAAAAAGCTAATTTACAACCAAGTAGTTGACTTTTCAACCAAAAAAGATAAATTTTCAACGAAACAGCTAATAGTCGATATTTGAACCAAAAAAGATTTTAATTTGAAATGAAAAACAGTTGAACTCAACCAAAAAGACGAATTATCAACAAAATACATAGTTTTCAACCAAATAGTTAGACTTTTATCTAAAAAAGATTAATTTTTAACCAAAGAGGATGAATTTTCAATCAAGGAGATTAAATTTCTACCAAAACAGACGATTTTTCAACAAAATGACTGAGTTTCCAATGAAATAGATGGATTTTTTACTAGGAAAGATCAATTTTCATTTAGAACTATCAAATTTCAGCCAAAAATGAAATATTTATATTTTTAGTAAAAAAAGTTAATTCTCAACAAAAAAACGGATTCCCAAAAAAAGGAGTCAAATCTGCAATCAAAGAGATGAAGTTTCAACTAAGCTGATCAATCTTCAATAAACAAATGAATTTTCAACAAAATGGTTCAACATTCAATCTAATAGTTGAATTTCCAACCAAGAAGATGATTTTTAAAACAAAGAAGAATAGTTTTTGACCAAAAAAGGCGAATTATCAACAAAAAACATGGATTTTCAATTAAAAAAATTAATTTTCAATCAAAAATGGAATGGTTAAGTTTTCGATTAAAAAAATTAATTTCGAACCAAAAAGTAAACGAATTTTCAACGCAATAGATAAATTTCCAAAAAGAAGATGAATTTTCCACCAAGATTATCAAATTTTTTAAGAAAATAGTTGATTTTTTAACCAAATTGTTGAATTGATATTTTCATTTGTAAATTGATATTTTCTCGTTGAGAATTTATCTATTTGTTTAAAAGTTCGCTTTCTGGTAGAGATATAATCTTCTTGGTCGGAACTCAACTTTTTTGTTGAAAATTCGGTTATTCCTATTGAAATTTCAACTGTATTCTAAAAAATTTGCCTTTTAGCTTAACGATTCAAATATCTGGTAGAAAATTAACTTTTTTGGCGAAAAATCAAATTTTGGCTTCAAAATTCAACTATTCTGCTAAAAATATATATTTTTTGAATTCGTTTTTTTGAACTGAGAATTATTCACTTTTGATAGAAAATGAATCTTTTCAGGTTGAAAATTTAACTCATTGGTTGAAAATGTAATATATTTTCACTTGAAATCTTAGGAGTTTGAAGCGTTTCATATTGAATTCAATATGGTATCTACATCAATTTTATTCAGAAGAATTTATTCCTCTATTTTTGTTGAAAATCACGCAGAATTACACATTTTTTTGCAAAATTAAAACTATTCATTAAATTTATTCACTGAGTAATACAATAACTAATTTTTTACTCATAAAATTTATTCTTGCAGAATCAACCCCACGTACAATACCCAACCTTCTTCATTACGAAGGTTTTTCAGGTGCTGTTTGCAATATTCTTCCCGGCGAGCAGTATGAAGTAGGAATAATGGAATATACATTATGGGATTTATCGATAAAAATAGATTTTTGCATCCATTATTGGCTTTCAATTTCGAAAAGAAGGAACATATGAGAGTAAAATTGAACCTAACTAAATCTACAGGCAGAGATATTGAACCTATACTAGATACAGATGACGATATCAACCTCGGTCCAGAATTGGTCCAGCATCGGCCCAGGATTATTATGAATCTTATTATTATTAATTTGAATAATATAAATATGTCTTATTTTGGCCTTATTTCATTGATTCTTTTTCTGCGCCTTCCCCCCTCTTTCACATCTCTTTTCCTTCTTCTTCCTTTCCAATTACCGCAACCAGTTCACCACCTCTACCTTTCCCTTTTCATGCAAACATGTTTTGAAGTCCCTCTGCCTCTCTCACATAGCATGCATTTTCCTTCCTCCTCTCTACTCCAGTACTCTTCTTTATTATCACATCCCACCCTCGCGGTTCCTTTTTGTGAGCTTCTTGCCCCCTTCTCTACAAATATTTTGCCATTCTCTCCACTCTCATCCATTCATATTCTGATTATATTTAGCTTCTCTTTCATTTCATCATCCTCTCCTCTTCTATTTTCTCTTTCCTCCAAGCATGCGTTTTTCCCGCTCGAGTACCGTTAAACGGGGTAAACTCACTCATGCAGGGTAAAGTATCCATATCATATGGAGTTTTAAAAGTCCGTTCCTCTCCCTCGATTTCGTATACCTGCCTGACAGCTACGCTGCGTGGTTATGTAGATTACGTAGACAAGAGCAAAAAGATGCTCTAGACATTGCAAATGAAAGCTGTTCACTCCACGGGCCTAGCATTGATGATTCTGTGTAAGTATAAAAAAAAACACTCGTTTAAATGTTCAATTTTGAATTTTCGAGTGTACAAAACTTTCAAGCGTTTTTCTCAAACTTTGCATTTTTAAAGTCGGTGACGGCTGTAACTCAATATGTACTGCAACGATTCTCTTAAAATTTTGTACACTTTTTCTACACATAAATTATGAGGTAACGCTGTAGAGTTTTTTCTTTTCTTACAATTATTGATAATTTTACAATAACAAATTCGCTGATTTTTTTTAGCAAAAATCGGTCTTTTGACTTTCAAGTGTTACCGAAAATTAAAAATCAATAAAAAAAAAGAAATTCGACAGCTTTACCTTGAGAAACTTATAAACTAATAAAAACATTTTGATTCTTTGATTTCAGATGATCCAGTGATGAATTACAGCCATCATCGCAGAACAACTTTTTTTCGAGGTGCCTCCAAAGATTTGCTGCCAATGGCTTATTACTTGATATTTTTTCTTGAAAATTTTATCAAATATTCTTCAAATGTTGTTTCATAATATTAAAATCAATTTAATAAACTAGCTTCGTCTGTAGCGTGAAAAAAATCTTGAATTTATGCTTTTTTTCACCGAATTAAACTTACCCCCCCCCCCCCCTAATACTATATCCACGGCGTCCATGTACCCTTAGCCACTACACTCCATCCAAATACGTATTACCCTTCCTTCCTTTTGCATTAAAGTTTCCTCATATTATTAATATTTCTTCTCCTTAATAAACTTCTTTATGTCTCCTCACTTCATTCATTTCCTTCTCATTATATATTGTCACTATTCTGCACCATTTCCATTTCATTTTAACCACCCTTTCCTGTCCGCAACTGTAACTTCTTTCAACACTTCCCCTCCTTCTAGATTCGTCCTTTCCGTCATGATTCCCCCACATCCTCCACATCGAATTTTCCTGCAAAATTTCAAAAATCGCTATCCAATTCTTAACTCCTGCAACATCCAAAAAAATCAACTTCACCTCCTTCTCGATTGCTTGTACCTTGTTCCTGTTACTTTTTCTTCTTTCGCTCTTTCCTTTACACTTTTCCTTTCCGCTCGTATTCTGTACTAAGAAATCTTACTCTTTCTTCTGTAACCTTTAGTAAGGGTTTTGAACCCTTAGCGGCTACGGATGTTGATATCAGGGCTCATTTCTTTCAATTCATTTCTAAAGGCTTAAAAGTTTAAGGCGCCGAGAGATCCTTCTCAAAAAAGCTTAAACTCAACTAAAGAAATAAAAAATGTATTCCGTATACGTATATTATTATTATATAACAAAAAAAAAATTTTTGTCAAATCCAAGCGAATAAGCTTCAGCCAAGGATTGAGCTAGCTTTGGCCCAGTTCTAGTCCAACCCTGGCTCTCCCCCTAGTTAAGCTCTGTCTTATTCCTAATTATTGCATTTAAAACTTTCATACCAATACCTTGTTTTAATAAATGAAGAATTCAGTAAAGAATACGTAATTGATCATTTTGCATTCCTTTTCATCCACAAATCACGTAAGACGATTTTAAATCAGATTTCGAATAATGTTCAAAAATTAAGCTTTAAATCCTTTAAGCCCCTGAAATTCAAGTACACTCAAACTGCGGCTTCAGTCCAGTGTTGAGAGTTGTCTTCAAATTGTTTTGGTCCCAAATCGGGGGGATCCAAACGTAAACAGTCAGGTTCGTAAGAACCATCCCCTAAAATAACGCAATCTCCGAACGTAAGTTCGAAACCTGAGTACCCGCGCAATGTGCCTTTGTATATACGCTGCTGGTGTTTCACGCTTGGTTGCGAGCCGTCTCTTGCCCTGCGCGCCGGAGAAACTGCGTTAGTCAGCCGTTTTAAGAAGGCCGAAACCGGGGGGACTGAAACCGCGGTTTGAGTGTAAAAGTATTGAATTTTTATCAAAAATCACAAATTTTCAACCAAATAGTTGAATCCTCAACCAAAAAAGTTAGTTTATGACCAAACAGTTGCACTTTAAACCAAAAGGAATTAAATTTCTGCTAAAAGAGATGAAATTTCGAACCAAAAAGACGAATTGGCAAGAAAAGAGTCGAATTATCCACCAGAAAAGACGCCTTTTCAACAAAATACATGAGTTTTCAACCCTAAAATATGATTTTTCAACAAAAAAGATTGATTTTCTACCAAAAAAGAAGAATTTTCAACAAAATATATAAACTTTCAACCAACAAGGCTAATTTTCTCCCAAAAAAGACAAATTACTAACAAAATACATTAATTCCTAACCAAATAGTTGGATTTTCAACTAAAAAGGATTCATTTTCAACCAATCTACAAGGTTGTTCCACTTTCAACCAAGTACATTAATTTTGAACCAAAAGAGATGAATTCTCAACGAAAAATGTAATAGTTGATATTTCAACCAAACAAGGTTACAATTTTAAACCCAAAATAATTGAATTCAATCAAGAAAGGCTACACCACATTCTTCGAGAACTCTTTCATTACTGACTTTGTCCATTAGCGTCTTACCGCACATACTCCGCAGGAACTACATGCCAACCGCATTTACTTTGCTTCTTTCATTTTCTTGATAAGTCCAGGTCTCGCTTCCATAAAAACGAATTTTTAATGAAATGTATGAATTTTCAAAGAAAAAAATTTATTTTCTACCAAAAACACGAATTTTCAACAAAATAGTTAAATCCTTAACTGAAACCAAATAATTTTCTACCAAATAGTTGCATTTTTGACAAAAAAAAACAAACTAATTTTCATAACAAGATTTCGAAATCCAAATCAGAACAATCTTCAAGCGAAAATGTGTATAAATTGAAAAAGTGACTAATTTCGTCTTACGGTCACATAAAAATAAAAACAAACAGTGACATTATTTAACTCATATTTATTTTAAACTTTCTTACGTTTCAGCAACTACTGCGTGCCTTTTTCGGAGATAACCTAAATATAATTACGATTAGTTAGTAATGTGAAAAAAAACGAGAATAAAATGAATAATAATTTCATAAAATGATATAAATTATACCTGAGTGAAAAAATTAAACTAATGAAATGATTTTTTCAAGAAAAAAGAGCATTCGAAACAATCATAAGAGTGTAAAAAATCTGTCAAATTAGAAATTCCAGTCAATTAGAAGTCATCATTAAAAAGCGGATTAGCGCCACTGTGAAGTTAGCTGGCGAGCGACACTCGCCTCTCACACGCGGAGAACCCCAATTAGATCATCATTTGTTCTTGATAATTTCGAATTGAAAACGATTGAAATTTACAAAAATGTATGAAATGATCTTCAATGGAAAACGTTTCAATACAAAATATTTTAGAGTAGGTAAAATTTTGAAAAAGGGACAATATTTCGAATGGAATGAAAAGGAATTGAACTTGTATTATTTATGAATGAAAGCGTTTGGAAATGGATAATTATAAATTGAAAAATTTTACAACAGAAGCTTTCAAAATTCTAAACTTTCAAACCAAAATTTTTGAATTTGGACAATTTCATTAGGAAGAAGTTGAAATTGTATCATTTCTAATTTGAAGCATTCAAAATTGAACAATTTCATTTTGAATTCGAGAATCTCGAAACTGAATGGTTTCAGATTAAAATTTCGAAAATAGGACAATTTAAAAACGTTAAAAATTGAATCTTTTCTGAGTAGAATTTGAAAAAATAGATCATTTAAATTTCAAAGGAATAAAAATTGTGTTATTTATAATTAAAAGTATGCAAAATTGTATAATTTCAAATCGAAAATTCTTGAACGCAATGAATTTGAATTCGAAGAAATTAAAATTTGACAATCTGAAATTGAAAAAAATCGAATCTTTCAAAGTTGAAGCTTTTGATATTCTATAAATATAAATTTTTATTAAATTAAGAAAATTACGATTCAACATAAAAATTGATTGGACAAATTTTTCTAGAGGCGAAAAATTAATTCACCTTCATTTTCATAGTTTAGAATGGAAAAATTTTCAATTATAAGCCATCAAAATTGAATTATCCCAGAAAAACCTTCGGAAAAAAAGTAATTTTGAATGGAAAACATTTCAATGAAAATGTATACTCCAGAACCTTTAAACTTAAACAAATCCGAACTTCATTTGAAACTAATACAAAATTTATTCGTGAACAATTATGATATTGAAACTTTTTTCTACTTAAGCCCTTAAAAATTTCTATAACTTTAAGTAAATTTGAATCGTTTTAAAGTAAAGCAATTTTTGAATTGTTAATTATACTTTCTTAAATCCAACCATTTGACTTTCAACCGCAAAATTAAAACTTCTTAAGTTACTTTAGGCAAATTTAAATCGCTTACAAATTAACAATTTTTTTAGTTTTCAATTACCACCTTGATCAAAAAGTTTTAGGACTTTATTTTTAAAATCAAAAATACAAGTTCATTCATCATAATCGATACTGTCCCCTTCAAAGTACTTCCCATCGACTGCAACGCACTTATGCCAGAGCTTGATCCAATCCTCGAAACATTTTTTATAATCGGTTTGCGCCATCAGTGCCATCTTCGATTTTTCCATGACTTCATCTCGGGTGCTGTAACGCGTTCCGCGGAGCGGTTTCTTGAGTCGACCGAATAGGAAAAAGTCGCAGGGAGCCAA
>JAUMHM010019031.1:0-16929 GCA_032362435.1 Melikaiella ostensackeni
ATTTTTTATTGATGGCGCATATGAGCGCATTTGCGGCGCAATTCAGTGTGCTAAAGAAATTCTAAAATTATGATTGGCGGGGGCTGGTGTAACTGACCTGTGAAAACACTTTGCTACTGATAGACTGCATGTAGAGCGTGGATACCCTTGAAAGTTCGGTCAATCTCGTGTAGAGGAGAAGCTATTCGGAACTGTACGCCATCAAGACATATATAAGAATCCCTGATATTTTCGACGTCGCTTCCAACAAAAATTGCAAGAGGCGAGACTTCTGTACACCCGTTACCAGCTTTCAGAAATCGAAAAGAATGCTAGCATCACTAGAAGCTGAAAAAAATAAACAACGTAAATAGTTCACTTGTTTGGTATTGATATTGCAAGTAAAAAAAACTATAAAGCAATAATACGACATGAAATTACATATTTGATCAGATTTTTCTGACAATCTGATAACCTTCTCATGAAATGCAGGCCACTTGTCAAAAATTTTAATCCCGCATTAACGGTACCCATTCAAGAAGTCCTGCTCTAGCTGCGAAAATAATAATAATGAGTCAGTATTCAAGACATATTTTGGGAGAAAATTACCTATCAAAAATACATATCTAAGCGAAGCCAACAAATTGTCTAAAAAAAAGTGTACTCTATAAAATAGCTTCCTACGAGACATTTTTCCGATCTCCTAGTGAGAACGTTGCACTGCATTTGATCCCGGAGTAACAGGCTGGATCTGTATGAAATAGTTTTCCTCCACTCGTTTAATAAATCTTCTATAATTTCTAGTTGGCCTCCCAGTCAGAGTAGAATTCCAGTTAGTGAATCTGGCGCTACAGCACCTAGAAGGATTACAAGAAAATCACTTTTCAACATGCATTCAGTTATCTGGAGTTAGCTTCAATCCTGAAACCCTGATACTCACTTGACAATGACTGGTCGTCTTTCTTTGACACCCTCTGTCGAATACAAGTTCTCTCGTGTGGCAAAAGCTCACAATTATTGGTGTACTTCCACCACAATTTCCCTTGCGCGTCATGTTTTTTTACAATCTTCCCATTGACCTCTCTCGATGAATAGGGAATGGAGTAAATGCCCTAGAAAGATAAAACATATTTTTTAGAAATATTGAAGCTGCAAAATAATTCGACTTTTTATATGCCTGAAAACAATTCTTGCTCTTTTTCATTAGGAAAAATCTCTTTGATGTTGTTGGCAAGTTCTTCTATAAGCTGCATAGGAATAATCCAGCAAATAAAAATTCAAACTAGCATTGAATTGTACGAAGAAAAAACCAACACTGGAAAAATTATAGACTTACTCGGTGTCTCAACTCTTCAGCTCATTGTCGAGTATAATTTGATCTAGCAAATTTTGATGAGTCACATTCAAGCTGTGCTCCTCAACTGGCTTTGGTCAACTATTAATCCCGAAGTAATTGTTGGGTACTCTTTCTCTTTGACGACATTTAAAGTATTCCAAAACAGAGTTTTGGAGAATGGAAATTTTTTACTACTAATAGGAGATAAGCTATGATAAAAGTAGAACAATGATGCAAGAATTCGTTAATTCGTTAATCAAAAATTGAACGTCTTTTTCGCAAATATATAATCACAGAAGAATGCTCATCTATACTTCTCCTGGGGTTCTGTGTTTCAGGATGCAATGCGGGCCTATCAGACGCTTCAGTCAGTGGATATTGTGCAAGCTCTCGAAATTGTGAAGTTTTCACGATTGCTGGAAGTTCTTCCTCGTCTAGAACATCCACAAGCACCTGCAACAACCAAAAATTTATTCTAACAAAAAATACGCACACAGTATACCAATGTAATAATATTTCTTCATGTACATAGCTCTGTATCCTTCTCAAAATCTTCGAACTCTCTGGAATTTCAGCCTATCCTCTATTGAAGAAATTAATGTACCCAGTGCCTCAAAATTTAACATTTGGAGAGCATGCACGTCAATCCTTTCATCTATAAATCAGAAGGAAAATATTTGATTATATGATCAAAAAAGACATTTAGAAACTGAGGTCATCATGTAGTTGAGCGGCTTTTCCGAATTTCGGCATTTTCACTCTGGTTTCTTTCAAATAGTTTCTTTCGAGGTGCATGAAACTGACTGCATGTAACATAAATTTCATTAGTCCTAAAATGGCGCCCGGCATTCTGATTGGCTGATTGATGCCGCAAAAATGGAATCAGAGTAAGCTTATAGCCTGATAAATTAAATCATCTGCATCTGAGTGACAGAATAAATCCGAGAATAATATTAAATACCTACACAGAGTATAATAAACCGACTATTGACAATAATAGGTGATTAGGATCACAGGATATTAACGGGTATTTGGGACAATATTGCGCTTTATTCGCACGAGAGTGCAGACTTGAGGATTATGGTCCTATATAAAGTCATTGCCCAGCTGTGCTGCGTCCGCCTCTGACCCAGCCCAAATAATAATTTGAATAGCTGTGAGTCAAAGAGTTTCTTTCTTCGCAAACCGTAATATTTGCCCAAATAATAAATGGATAATTGAGGATTATCCTTACGCACAGGTGTTCCTAGGGCCTTCAAAAAAACAAGGCTTTGATTTATACTAGACCTTTAGAGTCTGAAAAGAACTAAGAGTTCCATTTTGAATTTGTATTTGCATCCCAGCTTAGAAAATAGTTGCATTCTAGAGAAAATTCTCGTAAATTAAGTAATAGAAATTTTATTCTTTTTGTCTCGTGCTATTTGAACAATTTACGTAATAAAATGTATCAAATCCATTTATCAAACTATACTTAGAAAAGAATTTTTACTTGTGTGACGATTTAATCTTTATTTAGAATATAATCGAAAAGCAACTTCGTTCAATAGGTCAGAAATCGCAAGGACTGATGCATTATCTTCGAAGCAACATGGCGTCGACAATGAAGAAAAACAAAGTTTACGTACCTTGGAATATAGCCATGTAAGAGGGAAGGTTTCACAAGTCCAATAGATAATCCACTTGATCGTCACGAAAGTCACTCATTTTAAAACACGTGAATAAAACAAAAATAACAACATGTCGCTTCACACTTGTTGCAATTCCGCAAATGGACAGAATAACGCACAGGACACGGAAATGCAAGCGTCGCGTCGGGAAGAAACTGGAGGGGATGACGCCGACAATAGGCAGGCAGGCCAGACGCTAGAGGGAGGAATAGTGATTGGTAAAGGGTGTAGAAGGAAGCAACGACGGGAGTAAAAGAGTATTGGGGGGAAACTCGCTACTAGATGTCTGGTTATGGACACCATTCGCCATAACACGACGTATGGGTTAAATCTACTGGACTGTTTACAAGACATTGAGTAAGAGTAACGAAACTTCTAACCTAAATTTACTAGACGCGCGTAACTAGATTCATCTAGTTGGCCCAACTAGACCTTTTTCTCCGTGTAGAGGGCTCCTGCGATCACCTCCAGAGCCTTCTACGAGAGACTCAAGAGACTCACACGAGGGCCTGCAGAGCATCCTACGATGACCTTCAGAGCCCCCTTCGAGAGCTTCAAAAGACTCACCTTTTTGCGCGAGCCTTAAGAGGCTCCCATAAGGGCCTTCAGAGCATCCTACAACAGCTATCACAGCCTTTCTCGAGGTCGTCCACAGCCTCCATAGTTGGCACCCAAAGCCTCCTGCGATAAGTTCCAACGTCTCTCAAGTGAGCCACAAGAGATTCCCACGAGGGCCTTTAGGGCATCCGACGAAAGCCTCCAGAGACTCTTACGAGGGCCTCCAGAACTCCCTACTTCAGCATCCAAAGCCCCTCACAGCCTCCAGAGCTCCTTACGAGAGCCTCCAGAGCCTTTCTCGAGGGCATCCAGAGCCTCCCCAGAGGGCATCTAGAGCCTTTCACGGTGAACTTCAGAGCCTCCTACGTGAGCCTCAAGAGACTCCCACGAGGGACTTCAGAGCATTCTACGAGAGCCTCCAGAGACTCCTACAAGGGCCTCTGGAGCTTCCTACCAGAGCATCCAAAGACTCTCACAAGCACCTCCAGAGACCCTTACGAGAGTCTTGAGAGCCTTTCGCGATGGAGTCCATAACCTCCCTAGAGGGCTCCTACGATAACTTTCAGAGCCTCTTACGTGAGCCTTAAGAGACTCCCATGAAGGCCCTCAGCGAATTCTACGAGGGCCTCGAGACTCTTACTAAGGCCTCCAGAGCTTTCTACCAGAGCATTCAAAGCCTCTCAAAAAGACCTCCAGAGTCCCTTACGAGAATCTCCAGAGCCTTTCACAATGAAATCCAGAGTCTCCCTAGAAGGCTCCCACGATAAAATCCAGAGCCTCCTATGTGAGCCTCTAGAGCCTTTCTCGAGGGCGTCCCGAGCCTCCCTAAATGGCATCCAGAGCCTTCTACGCTAATCTTCAAAGCCTCCTACGGGAGCCTCAAGAGTCTCTCACGAGGGCCATCAGAGCATCCTACAGGAGCCTCCAGAGACTCGAGGGCCTCTAGAGCTTCCTATCAGAGTATTCAGCGCCTCTCACGAGAGCTTCCAGAGCCCCTGACGACAGCCTCCGTAGCCTTTCAAGAGGAAGTCTAGAGCCTCCCTAGAGAGCACCCAGTGCCTCTCAGGATAACCTCCAGAGCCTCCTACACCAGCTTCAACAGACATTCATGAGGGCCTTCAGAGCATTCGACGTTGATATCTGGAGGCTCACCTCCAAAGACTTCTACAAGGGCCTCTAGAGCTTCCAGACAAAGCATACAGAGCCTCTCACGAGGGACTTCAGAGCCTTCCACAAGGTCCTCCAGAGCCTCTTACGAGAGCCTCCTACAATGGCCTGCAGAGCCTCTCACGAGGACCTTCAGAGTTTTTCCCTAGGGCGTCAAGACCCTTCTACGAGGACCTCCGAAGCCCTTCATGAGAGCCTTTTAGAGCCTCCTACGATAGTCCGCAGAGCCTCTCACCAGGGCTTTCAGAGCTTTCTATGAGGCCTCCAGAGCCTCCCACGAGTGCTTCCAGAGACTTTCACGAAGGCCTTTAGGGCCTCCTCAATGAGTCCCCAGAGCCTTCTACGAGAGCCTTCTACGGGAGACTCCAGAGCCTTTCATGAGGGCCTCCAGGGCCCCCAAAGAGAGCCTACAGAGCCTCTTTAGTCTTCAGTTTTTAATTTTCCTTTTTCATCGACATGTACTACTGATTCTCTTTCCTTTACCAGTTGAGAAGAATTGATTTATTTTTTATATTATATACGTAGTTATTCAAAGGTAAGTCTAAACTATTGTCTGAGGTCTAATGATAGGTCTAAGATAAATAAGTGAGAAAAATAGGAGCCCATAAAAAAATAATGAATAAACAAAAGTCACTATATTTGATTCTATTTTTTATGACCATTTACAACTGATCTCTTTCCTCTTTCCACTTTTTTGTGGACATTTTTGAAAGTGTTTTTTTTTAATATCTTCAAAATTCTTATTCTGTGATTTATTTAAAAGTGTTTGAGGAAAAGTGATTTACTTTTGATATTATATACATAGTTATTCAAAGATAACTGTAAGCTATTGTATAGAATGTGAATTGAGGCTGTTGAGAGAAAAAGGGCTTATACGTCAAACAGCTATTTGGAGAAAATCGTTTTTGAAGTTTTTATTTATGTACGACTCATGGAAAAGTGATACCGTCTACATATTTCTTTTTTTAGAAGTTGTGCAAACACGTCCGCAATATTTTTAAAGAATGATGTTTATATCACCAAATATGATCATTAATTGAACTTACAATTTTCGTAAACATTCATGAAATAAAAAATTAAATTAAAAATTTTGTTCTCGGTCATCATGGATTGTTTGATATTTGTAATATTTACTTATTGTTATATATTGTTATTATTATTATTTATTTTGTGATATTATATGTGATATTAAGAATTTCTGGAAGGCTGAATACGCGCTCGTAGAATGGTTAGGAGAAACGAAACTTTCGAGAGCGGACATTGGTGGGAGGGAGACAGACAATATCTCATAAATACTCTACATTGTGTAGCGATGTCACCAAAATATTATAAAAAAATTCCCGGAAAGGGGTTAGGATGAGACACACATCATTTATGCGACTAATCACAGGGGAGACTTCCCGCCCTCCACGAGACGTTGGAAAAGGGGTAGGTATGTGACCTACACTATTTCTGCGACTTGTCACAGGGGCGACTCCCCCCCACAAGATGTTGGAAAGGGGCAGAAATGTGCCCTACATTCTTTCTGTGACCAGTAAAAGGGGTTCCTTCCCTCTCCCCCAACGAGACTTTGGAAAGGGGGAGCAAAGTGACCTACATTCTTTCTGTGACCAGTCACAGAGGTGCCTTTCTGCACGATAGATTGGAAAGGGGTAGGGATGTGACCTAATTAATTTCTGTGACCAGTCACAGGGGTGCCCCTACACGAGACGTTGGAAAGGTTTAGGGATGTGACCTACATTAATTTGGTAACCATTCACAGGAGTGCCACAAGTTCTATTCCAAGCATTTCTACACTTTGAAACAACATCTTAAGAATCATTTTCCTACTTTTCTCGAAAAATATTTGTTTTCCAAAAGAACTTTATGATATTTGAAAGGTGTATTTTGAGTAGATCTACAAATTTTCTTGGAAGCTTGTTTGAAAATTCTTATTATTTACTGTGATAAACGCAAAAAACAATGATTTTCACGGGTTTTTCATGGTTTTCATCATTAAAACTGAATTTGCACCTATTTTCACTATCATATTCGTGATCAGAGCATCAAAATACACACGAGGGTGGCGTGAAAAGTTTCCGGCCTGACCTAGAGATGGCGCCAGCAGGTCTAATTCTTAGCTTGTATTCTGTAGTACTATATCTCACTGGCTTGTATATCAATTTTCAAGTCGATTTTTCTATTAGTATGCATTTCAGAGCCTACTGAACAATACACCTCGATTGCTTATGCAAAAATGGAAAAATCAGAGAAGCGTGCGGTCATAAAATACTTCTATTTAAAAGGCCTAACACCACTTCAAATTAAAGAAGGAATGGATTCCACACTGAAAGACTCTTCTTCATCATATTCGATGGTTAAACAGTGGATTTCTGAATGTAAGAAAGGTCGCACGAGCACTTCTGACGAACCAAGTTCAGGACGCCCCGTTGAGGTCGCAACTCCCGAAATGATCGAAAAAATTCATAAAATAATGATAGAGGACCGCAGATTAAAGGTGAGTGAGATAGCTGAGGCTACTAGGATGTCAACTGAGCGTGTACGCAATATTTTACATGAACATTTGGGCATGGAGAAGCACTGTGCTAGGTGGGTGCCGCGTTTGCTAACAGTCGATCAAAAATTGACCCGGAAAACTGTTTCAACCGAAAATTTGGCGCTGTACAAGCGAAACCCCAGGGAATTTTTGCGTCGATTTATAACTGTGAATGAAACTTGGATTCACCACTACACTCCAGAAAGTAAACAACAGTCGAAACAATAGATTGGACCAGGTGAACCAACCCCAAAGAAGGCAAAAACAGTTTTATCGGCCAATAAGGTTATGGCGACTGTTCTTTGGGATGCGAAAGGAATTATCTTGTGCGCGCTATGTAACCCCTGCGAGCAGGGATAATGCTGACATCGTAGCAATCCAGCAAGTCATCTCTGAGTCAATCCGTCCATTCAAGACGTCGACCAACTCACCGATCCGTCATCGTGTTTTCACCCAAATTATTTGCAGCACACCAAACTCTAGGGCAATCGGCACTGTATGCTTGCCCATTGTCGGGTGCTCTGCGCGTTCGATCATTTTGAACCGTATTCACAACTGGATTTGGTGTTGTCATAGTTGCTCCCACGAAAAGCTGGGGAAATGGTTCGTCCATCCTAGCAGAGCCCCGCACGCATGGGTGAGGCCGATACTCTAGGACGTCGCCTAATTAATAAATTAATTAATATTAATAAGGTCGCAAAAAGCAACTCGCTCGTGCCATTCATCTTTCGGCACGGTTGTTCACGCCTTAGTTCGGGGTTTTTTCCTTCGGGACCATCTCTAGACAATTGTCTAGGGTTGTGCATGCCTTCCATTCTTCATCGTCAATGGTCGGATTGACGGATATCTTTTGTCGTGATTCTAGAGTGCGGCTGGTCGACTTTTGCAAAAACTTGAAAACCTGTGTACATTGCATGCTTCATGCCGTCCCTTTGTCACACGCGCGCGCACTCGCAACCATCAAGCGGCTGGGTAATCCCATACACCGCGCATCGATAATGGAAACCTTATAATGACTCAGCTACTTGATCGGTCGGTATGGTGTATCATTTTCACACCAACAAAGTCTCGGACTCAACTAGAAATCTGCAGTACTGACTAAGGGTAACACCGAATTCAGTAACCTAATATGGAACGAAGCCTTGCTCGGCCATTAAATGTGGAGTGGTACTCTCATATCTATATGGTTTGTCCTGAAAGAAAAGGGTCAAATATAAGCTGTTGCTCTTGCTTCTTCTATTTCCACAGCGGCAATCTGGACATCTTTACAGACATAGTGCTCAAAACAAACTCCACAAAAAAATGGGGATCACGGACTTAATTTAACTTCACCGATGCAGAGTGGAGAGTAGGCTGGACAATACCTCAAATGAGAGTAAAAGGTTTGTCGACCGCTGCTTCGTATGAAATTTTCCCGTTTTATGAAATGATATGATGCTAGCTACACTGGAGCGTACGAGATATGCAATTACTCGTGCATTCGCTGGAAAACGAGTCCCTGGTGGCATCTCTTGGATTTCTATCCGAAGTAGAGTCATGTAGATCCGCTAATCTCTCTGCACATTATCGAACTTCTATTTAGAGGGTTTTCGAATCTTGGGCCGAGCTACTTTGGCTAGTTTGTCTGGAATCTCATGCAAAAGATTTCTCATTTTATAGATATAGAATAAACTAAATTTCAAGATGTTGAAGTTAACACCGGGAGAAAACACACTACGGGAGTCAAAGCAGATAATTGATGGGGATAGTTTCTCACTTAGTATAATATCAAGAGTCTCACAGATAGCAATCGCTTCAGCTGTGAAAATAGAGAGAATTGAGTAGTTGAAAAAGACAACAATCAGAAAGAGGATTTGATATTTTAGAGTTGCAAATTCCAAATATCACTTCAAATTATTCCCAAAAGCTGAAAGTAAAATTATCAACGTTGACTCCAGATAACAGTTAATAATGATGGCTACTTTTGAGTAGTATCTATTATAAAATGTCGCCTACCGCTCCATGGTAATATATCATATTATAAAATGGGAGGATATTTTCAAAATAAGTAGTTTAGCGAAGTAAGCTTCACTTCATTTTATGTTACGTATACAAGGTTGACAAATAATTGCGCCCAGACACGACTTTGATGTAATGAGTAATTTGTCAAGGATCATACGTTTATTGTACCTTTTTGCGCACAATTCTCACAATGTAATATACCTAAAATACGTGCAAACGTTTAGATTTGCTGAAAAAAATTTTCTACTTTGAAAAATAAGTTATCCTAATGGATTCTCAGTTCGGATACCATGCTGAATTTTGTGGGCTGGTCGCGGAAAGACATCGAAGTACTCATGGTAAAATGAATCCGAAGGCAGTATTGCTTCATTCTCCATGGTACTTATGCGTACTTTAACCAACCCAAAGGCACCACTCCGATCCGCTTTAGGAGCTACGAATGGTAACAATTGTCCCCAATCGACATATCCAATGATGTAGTCGCCATCTATTTCGATTGGAAATCTCACCCCTACTGGTAACGCATGGCGCGTAAGGTGTTCATCCACGTAATATTGAACAGTATTCAATACATAACATAATTCTATTGCAGGATTTTGTATGGCCACTCTATCTGGATGAGCTAATTCTGCAAAAAGAAATTATAAGACGGAAATTAATTGTTGTATTAATTATTGAATTAATTTTATAATGAACTATGATAATCTACAACTTCATTCATTCAGTCACTCACTGACTTTGTAAACGTTAAATGCTCCTATTTTTCTGTTCGCGTTTCACGTGTTTTTTGTTTTGCGACTTTTCTGTAATATCAATCTGATAGCTTTTTGATATACGTCAGTTTGACATCTTGTAAAATGTTGTCTTCTCACTTGAAGCAGCTTGAAGTTGCCCCCCTTGCATGGAAATGCTTCATCGTTGAATTTTACGTTATTAATTTTTCACTTTAGATTAAAATGACTGAATTTTGAAGAAACGTGACACCAAATTTGAAGGTAAATCATTTTCAACGATTCGGCTTCAATATCCTAATATAATAATGCTTTTACTTTTAAATGGAGTTTGAAATTGTTCAATTTGTTAAAGCTTCAAGTTTGAATTCATTAATATTGAAAGTTGCCAATGAGAAAGCATATAATTTTCAACGTGTTTAGGATAATGAATCTTTAAGTGTCAACAATATATCAAATTCTTCAATTTTGGACGGTGAAAATGACACTGATTCTTTTTTTGACAGAAATCACATTTTTTAGTTAAAAAAATCTATCCAATCGCTTTGCATGTCGCTTGATACCAGATGCAATGCTTGGTGATGAGAGGGGGCTACAGGGTAAAGAAAATGCTACCGAGGGGATACAGGTTGAGGTTTAACAGGCAAAAAATAATAATCAGGGCAAAGTATGGGAGAAATGCTGATGACAATAATGAAAGATTTAATATAAAAAAAAAGACGGGTGGACTAAAAAAACGAAAAGAAGGATTGATGGAACAAAGATAAGGTTACAGGAGGACAGGTGGAAGATAGTAGGGGTGTATATAATTAGAGATATGCAGAGAAAAACAGAGGAGCTGAAAGAGTTATTGGAAGGAAATAAGGAAAGAGTGAATCTTATCAGAGAGGTAGACATCAATGCAAGAACAGGTGAAAAATGACGAGAAGAATGGAGAGAAGAAGGGGATGGACTAGGAGGAATACCCAAAAATAGCAGTGAATGGAGAGGAAAGGAAATTACTAAATCGTTCGGTGGAGTTAGAAAGGATTGTCTTAAATGGGAATATGGAGGGAGATGAGGGAGTAGAGTACACTCATACGGGGGGCAAAATGTAACAGTGATAGACTACGTAAAGTCGATGTTAGGTTCTTGAACTACTGGTCCAATACTTTAGTAGGACAAGTAATTCATAAATCCTATCGTCGATTCTACATTCTCTCTCCCCTGTCAATAACCATAACATCAGAGAAGAGTAGAAGACTACGTTATTGTTGACGATGAGTTATCAGAAAACATAAGGAGACAAGAGATAGGAAATCAAGAAGACTGGGATCACCTGCCGCTAATAGTGGCAGTAGAGATGGAGGAGAGAGATGAATGGAAAACATCCGAAGAGAGAAAGGAAGGATAAAGAGTAGGAAAAGGTAATTGGTCAGCAGAGGAAATGAAAGACTTCAGGAAAAAAAATGAAAATAGTGAGAATGGGGGGAGAAAATGTGAACGAGGAGGTGGATGTAATGATAGAAGAAGTGTAAAAAAATAATATTAGAGGAAAAAGTTGAGAAAGAAGACAGCGAAAAGAAAAAGAGAATTAGCTGGGATAAGGAAGAAGTATGAGAAGTAGTGAATACAGCGAGGAAAAATAGCAAAAGAGTTATTCAGAAAATTAATATGTTGGGATGGAAAAAATATTTGATGAAGTTAATAGGAGTAGTGGAATAGAAAATAACGAGAGGTGGAAAAGAGGGGAGAGAGAAGCACGAAGAAGAGGATATCATAAGGAAAGAAACAGTGAGAACAATAGAAATCATCACTTAGAGTCACTTAGAAAAGAAGTGGGCAATAGAAGCCATCATTGAAAGTCACTTAGAAATGGAAGGGCAGCAGATAAAGATGATATCACAAAAGAAGTTTGAAAATATGCGGGATTTGGTATTGAAGGAGTAGACGCGGATAATGTGCTTCAGGGCATGGACAGGAAAGGGTTGACCAAAAATATTGAAAGAGGGGATAGTGGTGTCGATACTGAAAAATGGATCAGGAGAACGGGTGAAAGATTCAAGGGAGCGACGTTAATGCCGACATTACATGAGATATATCTGACAATAGAAGAGAAGAGAATATGAGAAGAGACAATATAAGAGAAGGTATAAGAAAAAGAGTAGCAGAGACCTTTCTTAGATATGAGAAGTATGTTTATGATGGAAGAGCAAATAAAAGATAGTTTTTGGTGAGCTAAAGGTGTAAAGCAGGGTGTTCCTCTACGCCCATTCCCGTTTAATGCATTATTTCGAGATTTGGAAGAGGAAGTAAAGAGAAAAGGATTGTGAGGAGTGAGGCCAAGAAAAGAAAAAGTATATGAAATAATATTTGCGGGAGACATAGTGATGTTGGGGGAAAATAAGGCAGAAATAGCGGTTTCAATTGCGGGGCTAAAAAAATACGTAAAGAGGAACAAAACGGAGCCTAAGTGTAGATTAAAGAAGGTAATGGATGTTTAGAAGCGGGGCAGAATGAAGAAAAAATAAACAGCGAGATGGGAAGGTAAAAAATAGGTGGAAATAAAGGAACTGAGGAATGGATTAAGAGAGAGGCAAGAGTAATCAAACAGAAATAAGAAATAGGGAAAAGAAGGTTGAAAAGAAAATTGGAATAGGCGGATGAGGTTGTTTGATACATTGACATGCCCGATATAATGCCAGGGGACAGATATATTGGGATAGCAGGAGAGGAAGGAGAAAGAGAAATTGCAAGAGAGATATATTAGGTGGGAATTAAAGGTGAACTGGAGAACTCTGTGTTATATGGTAAGAGAAGATGCTCAATGTGAGAAATTAAGAACAAGGGTAGAAGAGAGAGTGTAAATATTGGAAAAGAAATTAAGGGAGGAAAACAGAGAAGAGTTAGGGAGAGAGTGTTACGAAGAGGTAGAAGAAAGATAAAAAAAGTGATGTATAGTTGACGCGGTGGGAAGAAGAACGAAGAGTTTTGTCAGAGATCGAGGGATGCCAGAAGAAGGAAATAGAGACTACGAGGAATTAGAAAGAAGAGATGGAGAATGACAGGTAATACATAGAGAGGGGGGGAGGGGGAGAATTGGGGATCAATAAACAATAAATCATATAAGGTAATATAAACAGAAGGATGGCTAAAATATCTGAAAAGTGGATGGAGGGAAAATTTATAGACATGAATAGCTAGATGGAGGCTGGGCATTGACATGAAAAAAGCAATATATTAGGAGAAGGACGAGAAGAGAAAATACAGAGTATGTGAATGGGTAGAGGAGACGTGAAAGCATCCACGGAATAGTTGTATGAGAGGGAAGTAGAAGATCGGAGGATGGGAAGAGAATGTGAAGAAAATTTTCAGGGAAGGAGGGAGTGGAAGAAGAATGAATGAAAGAGGTAGAAAAGGCTAGATGAGTTAAAGAAGAACAAGGAAGTGTGATTGATTAACACGCAAGTATAGCCCTCAGAGTTCTTTTGAAGTTTTAATTTCGAGGTTATGGCAAAATGGCAGTGTTAAGCAGTGTTGCCAACATATTCCGCGGTCGAAAACTTTATTAATAGTGAAGTAATGAAATTTCATTACTGTACTAGTGGGAAAACATGTTGATTACTTATCTTACTCGTCAACAATCAGGTAATATGTTAGTTTTTCACTAGAAACAGGCCCGGGAAATGAGATTTTTCTCACAGGTGTTAAATAAAATCTCTTTTCGGGGTATGTGGACAAGCTGTGGTATCCTATCAGGATGACCAATAATTTAAAAAAATTTAGATATCACTTTTGGCCCATACGGATGTGTTGGAAGTCTTTAAAGTTTGGAAAACTGAAACCCTTTTGTGAAGTTTGATAAAATTAAAACTTTCTTTAAAAATTTTCAAGTCCTGAAAATTTTTCTTTGGGTATTCTTCGAATAAAGAAAACACTATTACTTTTTGGCGTGAAATTTTTTTTACTTAGTTTTTACAAAGTAATCTAAAGATGCAAAATTGACATTGTTAAATGCTGTTCTTCAATTGATAAAAGTATAAATAAGTTTCTCTGAACAAGTCGAGAAAAATTTATGTAATATATATATATATATATATATATATATACTCGTATATATATATTTAAAAAAAATTGAGATAGGTGTTTCTTTAATCAAATCAAAGAAGACGTATATTTTTATTATCATTTTTTTTCCGTGATATCAATTATGTTATTACTTGACATCGAAAACTGTACGCATAAAAAACTCGAAATTATTTTTTCACTGATAGAATTATTTTCCTGATTAAAGAACTTATAACAGCAGTCTACAAATGGAAATTTCAAAGGGTGGCCTTTTAGAGAATAGCAAACTCAACAATTTTCAGAAAGGCCGCCGCCAGTTTATCATTTGAAATTTTTTAAAATATTTTCTTGACATCATTCGATAGATCAAGAATTCTCCCAATACCTCTTCTCGTGTATAGTTATGATTATATATTTATCAATTCATCTGCACATTGTGAAACCGTCTAAATATTTTAAATTCAGAAGCTCAACAATCAGTAATTCAGTTTCAATTGGAACTTTCTCAGTATACTTAGATTAAGATGCGTATGCGCTACCTCTTGCTCATTCGCCCGTACGACAAAAAATGTGCTGGCATACAAAATAGAAAATTAAGAATTTAGATATACGAAATTATGTGAATAGTGTTAAATGATAAGAATTAGATAATATAACATACATATGTATATAATGGTAGTATTTTGAAAAATAGAGGTCCTGTAAACCTGAAAGGGACACATTATTAATAAAAAATATCGAAAAATGTAAATACACAGTGTGATCTGAACATAACCGAACTTTTTAGTTATAGAATAAAACAAGCATGGTATTATGTTTCGATGCTAATATTTATTCAAAATAGGATCCATTTAACTCAATACAACGTTTGAAACGATCAATCAATTTATCCATAGACTTTTTGAACTCGGTTCTTGGCATGTTCTTTGGCATCGGTGTCACGGAGCAAAGAGAGCAAATATTAAATTTTGCTTTAAACTTGGTGAAAAATTTGCTGAGACTTGCGAATTGTTAAAAAAAAGTTTATAGTGATGATTGTATGAGTCGTACTCAAGCTTACACGTGGTTTACACGATTTGAGAGTGGCCGTAACGATTTAAATTATGATACAAGACCTGGACGACCAGAAGCATCAAATCGTGCTCAGTTAGTGGAAAAAGTACGTGAAATAATCGCTGTCGATGCAAATTTGACTGTGAGAATGCTGGCAGAAGAACTAAATTCATCTTACTGTACAATCTACACAATATTAACTGAAGATTTGGGTAAAAGAAAGATCTATGCACGTTTTTTTTCACATCATGACAATGCACCACCTCACAAGACTAAAAAAATCAACGAATTTTTGATGAAAAAACACATTTGTGTCATCGACCACCCTCCATACTCACCTGATCTGTCGCCATGTGACTATTATCTGTTCCCAAAAATGAAAACAGCAGTGAAAGGAGCTTTTTACGATGACGTTCCAGTCATTCAAGCAGCCGTGACACAGGTGCTAAAGAACATCCCAAAAACCGAGTTTGAAAAGTCTATGGATAAATTGGTTGATCGTTCCAAATGTTGTATTGAGTTAAATGAATCTTATTTTGAATGAATATTAGCTTTGAAACATAATATCAGGCTTGTTTTATTCTATAACTAAAAAGTTCGGTTATTTTTAGATCACACTGTGTATTAATGTGATTGATAACCGAAAAATTCAAAAAGAAACCACAGGGGTTTTTATGATAAAATACCACAACTAACGTGGAGTTACTATCCTTGGTAGAGTAAAAACGTTGTATTCATAGTGGAAAAACCAGATTAATGAAAGTTACATAACAATGAGGGGGGGGGAGGGAATCATGATCTATTGTTACGACAGCGCTAGAACGGAGGAGTGAGGTTAAAAAATCATCCAAAAAAGTGTTACGTAATATATGGACGTACCCTTAACCGAATTTTCCTTTTTTTTTGAATATTTATTTGTTACGAAACATATTCACCATAACTCCCAATCAACCTCATTTCTATTTATTCCAAGCAATTCAATATGACGGTAGAAGTTTAAAATTTTAATTGCAAATGAAATATGTTTTGGTATGAAAAATAGTTATTCAGAAGATAACACTTATGGAAGATGTAGTACATAGTGTTGAGAGTGCGAGAACAAAAATTTTAAAATGTGGACTTTTGGAGAATAGCAGACTTATACTTTTAAAAAAAAACCGCCGCCATTTTATCGTTAAATTTTGTTTTCTCCTGATGATTCGATAGATGAGTAGTTCTCCTAACACTTCTTCTCATACATAGATAATTATTATTATATATTCACCCATAGAATTAGGAAAACCGGCTAAGATGAAGCTGAGAATACCGATCCCGGTTCGCATGTTCTTGAAATGAAGGAAACTTACGAAGAATATCGATAAGAATGTAACTAATGAATATTCTCAAAAAATGTTCGATATTTATACTCATCGCTACCTCATTTGTCCTTCTCAATTAATCATGTGTTATCAGCATGTTTCTCCCACACTGAAGTCACAGAATCGATATATGTTTAAACACATGATAAGATTTTATCACTAAAGAAAGTACGTAATAATTTTGTCAAACGAAATCAAACAAAGCAAGCTGCAGCGGAATTGTTTCAATCTTTAAAATTCAGCAGCTTGAGAATTAGTAATACAATTTCGATTAGAACTATCTCTTCCAAATATTCTCTGAATAGATCCGCTTGCATATTTGATAATAATTTGATCATTTTTTTAGGATGCTTATTTATCATGTGAATTACTTTAATTATATTTTTATTGAGGAATTTCATTTCAAAGTACAAAATATAAAGAAAAATTATAATTTTAATATATATATATATATATATATATATATATATATATACAATATATTTGCCACTTACAT
>JAUMHM010019041.1:0-16929 GCA_032362435.1 Melikaiella ostensackeni
GCAGAAGGAGCCTATTTTGAAAGTTTTTAAAGAATTGTAACGATTGGCTCAATAAATTTTTTTAAATCAACTCAGTCCTATTACTTTCAGGACAAACCCTGTATATATATATTTTTTCTTTCTCCATACTTTCGACGAAACACATCTTGACAATAGATTTAATGCTTTCACGATGATTCATTATGATGAAAGGAGGTGTTTCGGGTTTCAATCGTTTTGCACACGATTGAAACCCGAAACACCTCCTTTCATCACATCTTGACAAGTTTTACTATGAAAGGAATGCTAAGTAAGCTTGATGCATCAGCAGCTCACATTAAAAAATGGCTTCCATACCATATTAGTGAATTTGGTGAGCTCAGATTTCTTCCGCGCTAATTGCTAACCAATCCCCTCCACCCCCACATAATTCTGAGGCTAGCAAAAATGTGAAATGATCAGGAAGCCAATTTGCACATAAGTCTTCTACCAGTCACATAAAAGAGAGCTCAACTAATACTGCAGGACGTTTTGTCGACAAAAAATATGGTTCCCATTCAAGCGAACTGTTTTAAGCGTGAGTGTGGCATTATTTCACGTACTATATACGCACTCAATGCGTCTGCATCAAAGTTAGCCCACTTGGAAATTGCTGTCTACGAATCTGAGGAATTCCAGCCGATTTTGAGGCTAGTCCCTTTAACTCTCAGGCTTCACCCATAATCTAGCAGCCTGCATCGGTTTATAGAAATCATTGCCACGAATTGCAGGGCATTTTGCTTTTGCTGATGAGGATATCTGTGTTGGTCATCGTTTGCCTTTAGGAGATTACACTTTCTTTCACTCCATCTCATGGATCGAGAGCCATCTGTATGGATGCCACTCATTGCAGTGAAAATATGCCTTTAACCAATGGTAATCCATCGGTAAAGCGACAACATGTACAATCACCTAGATTGGTTTTACGAATTAGCACAGAGTGACGGGCCATGGAGCCCCACACCTTAAACCCTACAATTCAAGCGACGCAACACTGGCACGAGCCAGTGTGGGCGTCGACAGATTAGATAAGCAAGCTAGTCAAAATATAAAGATAGAAAGTAAGAAGACAAATAAGGATAAGGATAAAACAGAGAGCGAGAGAAGAATAAACACGAATTTCCATGCGAAAAATAAAGATAGACAATTAGAGAAAGAATTTAAAGGTCAATTGGAATGTAACGAAGAGAAAAAGAATTCTGAAATGAAGAAAATTGTTGACAAAACAGAGGAAAAAAATGGTTCGATGATAGAAAAATTATTTGCAAATAGAAAGAGTAATTGGTACAATTTTAGAAGAAATGCGGTTATAAATGATAATATCACACGCGTTAAAGTAGAAAGAAAGAACAATTAAGAATTTTGCAATGAAATTAGCGAAGAAATTGTAGAATTGAACAAAGCCCAACAAGTTTGATTAGAAAATTTAATTAAAAGGAAAATTAAAGATTTAGGAAGAGAATTAAAACCGACACACTTAGCTAGCCATAAAATATATTTCCAGAGTCATGAGCCAATCAAGCAAAGATATTATTATGTGTCACCAAAAATAAGATAATTTATGTATGAGGAAGTAGATAGACTTTTAGAGGAAAAAATTATAGAACCATCTAAAAGTGACTGGTCAAACCCAATAGTAATGATAAAAAAGCCTGGTGGGAAATATAGATTTTGTTTGGATTTTAAGAAAGTTAATGAAATAATTAAAAAAGATTTATACCTAATACGAGTAAACATTCTTCAAGAGGATTTACACCAGCTCTTTTAAATTGAGGTAGAGAACTCCAACCAATACAAGCCTTAAATCAAGATTTAAATGACAAAAATGAAATCAAATTTCAAGAATCATAAAAATGGGAAGATAGAATGTGAAAATTAGAAATAATAATAAAAGTAATTATTGAAAATTGGTTACCGCAAATGAAACACAATCTAGATATTATAATCTCAGGCATAGGCCGATTAGTTTGGAAATTGGCGAACAAGTACTAAAAAGGAATAAAACATTATCAAATGACGGGGGAGAAAAAGCTTAAAAATTGAGTAAAAATTTTGAAGGACCGTTTTTCATATAAGCAAAGATTTCACCAACGATCTTCAAAATAAAATAAAAAAACGGAAAATCATTAGGCAATTGGAACATGAAATATATAAAAAATTCAATATTAAGAAATAGATTTGAATTAATTTTTTGAATGGCATGCAGATGGACAAATTGATTTTCACACTACTAATACTATACAAAAATACACTCACATAACTGGTGACATAAAATGTAGACGTGGTCCAACCTCCAGTAGGAAAAGTGGAAAAAAAAGAAGAAAAAAAGAAGAAGAAATAAGAAAAAAGGGGCACACCGAACATTTAATGAACATAAAAATCAAAAAATTGAGAGAGGAGACAATATTAGGACAAGAAAAACAAAGACAAGAAGAGAAATTGTTAATAGAAAGGGATGAAAAAAGAGAAGAATGGGAGAAAAACAGAAAAAACTGGCTTTTTGGTGGAAAAAAAAACATTAATCGAAATTGCAAAGAAACAAGTGGAAAAACTTGAATCCAAAGGAAATTCTACCACAGATTGGAAGACAGAGGTGTAGAGGGAGATGGAAATTAAAAAAAAATAAAAATAAATACGTAAAACAATAACACTATTATACATACTATAACTGAACTCTTACTTGAAACCTTTTATATACCCCACAGAATAAATAATTTTATACTCTTCACAGTCACAACAGTCACAATCACATTCAAGTTAATTTGAGTATAAAAATAATAATTTACATTTATCAGAGCGGAATGAATTTGATAGAATTGATGAAAATGAAGATTCTGAAAAAAAGTCAATACGGCTATGAGAGGCCAAGATAGAAATTCAATTAAAATAAAAAGTGGAATTCAGATATAAGTCACTTTTCAGCAAAAGACCTAAGGAAAGCAGAATAGCTAAGAACTGGAAACTTGAAGAAATGGATTCGAAAAAATCAGTATTTAATTAAATTTTTTTGGCAAGGTGGTATTTTTTGATTTTCTGTTACAGGAAAAGTCGTTAGGGTGGAAACCCAGTCCCAAACAAAGGAGGGGAGATTATAACGGAGTTATAATCACCCCTGTCACATACGGCCCTGCGGGCCAGAACAGAAATTGGGGAGAGGACCCGCACCAGGGTCTCCTCCCCAAAATTCTTACAATTTCGAATCAGTTCTTGCTTACCTACCCGCTGGGTAGGTCCGTTACCTCCGAGCATCCCAGGAAAAGTACTAGCTTGCCCCCGATCTTGGCTTCGCCGCCCGGTTCGGGTTTCTTCGCTGCTTTGGCTCATTGAGCCCTTCTTTATTGTAGGTGGTTAATTTAACCAAAATCTTTACTTGAATATTGTTCGCTCATTATTGACTTCACCATGTTTTCGAGCATCCAATTCCTTACCTTTCCCTTAATTTTCGAGATTCCTCTCACAACGTTATAATGACAAGAGAGCTATTCCCTGGATGGCCGAGGCAGAAGGCGCGTTCGAGCAGGTTAAGCAGGTCCTGGCTAACGCGACCTTACTCGCCCATCCCTCTCACAACTCTGAGATTCGTCTAGTCACTGACGCCTCGGACTTCAGTATGGGAGCCTCCCTCGAACAACGGTTCGATGGGGAATGGAGGCCGCTAGCTTTCTCTTCGCAAAATTTATTCCAAGCGCTTATGATCGCGAGTTGACGGCTGTTTTCGAGGCCATTTGCTACGTTAGGTACTTCTTAGGGGTGCAGGTCTTTACAGTCGTGACCGATCATAAGCCGCTAATTTTCGCCTCCGCGTGAAAATGCGAGAAGGTATTTCAGCGGCAGCAGCGACAGTTGTCATACATTTCCCAGTTCACAACGTGGATTGAACACCTTTCTGGGGCTGTCAACGTCATTGCCGATTCCCTTTCGCGAGTGGAGGCCATCACGATCCCTACCGAATTCAGCATCTTGGAGCTAGTCACCATACAAGCGACTGACGAGGAGTTGAAAATCCTTCTCAAAAACCCCGAGTGCCCATTATATTTCAAAAAAATTCAATGGGATTTGGGGAAGTCCTCAATTTCCTGCGACCTATTGGGCGAAACCCTGCGCTCCACATTCCGGCGGAGCTACGAAAACGAGTGTTCCACCTCTTCCAAGATCCCACGCATCCCAACGCGAAAATTACCGAGCGTGTCATTCAGAAGCGCTACGTCTGGCCGTTCATGCGCCGAAACATTACGGACTGGTGCAAGCAGTGCACGGCTTACCAGCAGTCCAAGGTTTCGCGCCACAATCAGCTTCTATCTGCTGATTTCACGACTTCGGACGGTCGCTTCCGTCATGTCCACATGGATATTGTAGGTCCACTGCTTGTAAGCAACGGATATCGTTACTGCCTAACGATCATTGATCGTTTTTCTCACTGATCAGAAGCTTCCAGATATCGAAGCCCACACTGTTACTCGAGCGTTTTTCGACCAGTGGATCGCACGCTACGATTCACCGGAAACCCTAAAAACGGATCAGGGTCCCCAGTTCGAGGCGCAGGTTCTCCAAGCTCTCCTCCAAGTCGTAGGTTGTAACCGCATCCACACCACCGCTTACCATTCTGTCGTAAAACGGCATGTATGAGCGTTGACATAGATGCTCAAAGGTAGAAATTATGTGCCATCCCGACCAAAAATGGTCCCAAACCCTGTCGACTGTCCTCTTAGGTCTCAGGTCTAATGTATTAGACATCGGTTCTTCACCCGTCGATTCGTTTTTGGCACAACGCGTATACGAAATCGATGTCAATGGCACTTCGCGTCAAGTGTCCATTGAACACTTAAAACCAGTCACATTCTCGGTGCCAGTGGCGTAGTCTGTTGTCGCGGACAGTAGGTAAACTCGCTACAACTTATAAACGTGTTATCCGTGGAGGAGAACATCGTTGTCGTATTTGCGCCTCGAGGCTGGAGGCGAATGAACCCTTGTCCATTCCTTGCTCAACCAGCGTTAAGTATATGGCATCGTTGTATAGTGAGTCGTTAATTTGAATTTTGAGGCGTCGATACTTGGGAACTTTCTCATATTGGAATAAATTCTATTACTTGTCGTCATGGATCCCAACCAAATTTGTTTAACTGGGCGTGGAGCAATTAAGCCGATACAAGTTGCATTTGTCTAGTTTATTTAGAAAGAATTCTGCGTTATTTTCGGCGAGGGATTCGGTTATAGTTATCCAGGTGAAACTTTTCACAATCATGTTGTATTTCATTTCCATAAATGTTTAAATAGGCGTGAGTCTGGCAGAATGGCAACCCTTTTCGGAACACTGGCACGCCTACTGAGTACGGCATTCTGCTGGACTACTTGTGGACTCTATCATCAACTTATCACTCAATTATCACTTAAGAATCCCACGGCTTCATTCATCCCTGATCAGCTTTCCTAACCCAGCCCCTCTCTGTATAAAGATGGCCGTGCAAAATAATGAATCAATTGGTGATCTTAAAAATTGTTTAGCTGGAACTTAAATCAAAGGAACAATCTGCCGTCTTATGAATTCATTATTAAATTCAGATTGGCTGTTAAATTAACCAATGGGATTCATTTTTAAAAGCCTAGGTTATAATATATATGTATATATTCATTTCTCAGAGGCTGATAGAAGAACTTGAGTCTTTTTGGTTGGACGCGCCAGTCTCCTGGTGATGGCCGGTACCAGACCCTTGCGACAGCGAGACGCCGGGGCAAAATGGCGATGGGGGAGGGGCGTGTACACCGTGGAGAAGCGATATGTAACTTTTTATGAAATATTTTCTTCGTCAGCCATTTGCCTTCTTTCTGATATTTTTATATTTACCCTTAGATTTGTCATAAGTTATGTTTATCTTTGCAATACAGACTTGTAGTGCATAATCTATTTTGAAGCTGAAGGAGAGGAAAGTAAGTGGGCTGAAAGTGGGTAGTAGAATCTAAAACTTTCGTTTTAACACAACTTACTTTATTAAAATTCATTAATAAAGTTAATGGGTTGTTACTTTCAAAGTCATATTAGTCAATTAAGCAAGAGATTTTCCACTCGATCCTTTTTATTTTCGCTCTTACAGAATTTGTTTGATTTTCTTCCCGAATATCATTCAAGGTTTGCGTAGAAAAAGGTTATTCAGGTAGGTTGAAAAGGTTTTGGACCTTTGAGTAATTATGGCGTCTCAGTTTTTCTCCCTCTTTTTTTGATCAAAATTTGTTCTTATTCTCTTTCTCTAGGTTAACTTTACTTTTCAGGAATCCCAAGGCATATAGGACCTAAAGTTTATATTCTCGAGGCGTTTCTCAGGATTTTTTTTTCTTGAGGAAGCTATGAATTTTCGAGACTTGGACTTGACCTAGCAGCGCTGCTTATAATAATATTACCGCGAACAACAAAACTCAAATAAACGTAAATTTTTTTCCAATTCAGATTTTAACATTTAAAAGAGATTCCGCTATTTGAGAATTTTCAGCTTACGGTAATTGTTTCAAGCTGGTTGCGATGGAAACTGGATGATGCACTTTCTCGCCCTTGGCTGCACACTTGTTCTTGTGCTCGCTGTTGGTGGGTCGGCTTTTGACGAAGTCGTGGCTGTCGATTCGCAAGCAGAGTCGCTCACGCTTTTGGTGGATCCCAGGTTCATCGGAAACAAACCGTGCGATAGGAGACTTATATAGAAAGAAAAGACGAGCTGATAATTCAAGGAACTCCTGAATGAATTGACCATTGAAGATAATTTGAACGAAGATGTCAACATAATCGTGAATAACTTTGGAAGAACAACACACAATATTGGAAAAAAATTAGAATTAGTTAAATCCATTAATCTCTATAAAATAGGTGAAAATAAACCATAGTTTAACGTCAAATCTACTAAGCCTAGGAATAATCTCCATGATAGCCCAAAAACCTTCAGAACTCTGCAAAATCCGTGACTAAAATAGAAGAGGACAAAAAAAGTATAACAAAATTTGAGTCAAAGAAAGAAGCATACGATGAAAAGACGGTGAACGAATATAGGAAAATCAATATAGGAATATAGAAAAATCAATACTTTCAATACAGGCTGTATTAAACTAGATTCTTGGAAGAACTATTTGAAGACATTATTTACACCTCAAGTAATAGGTAACATACAAATATATAGAGTGCTCGGTAATCCAAAAATGTAAATGTAAGAAAGCCCCTGGCTCTGATGGCGTGTCTTTTAAATTTATTACAAATGTAACTTTGTAATGCCTTCAACATGTACATAAATTATCCAATAAAATACTAGATTAGGAAAATATCACAAGTGAATGAGGTCTAACACACGCGTCTATGATATACAAAAAGGGAGAAAGAAATGATCCACAAAATTAGAGAAAGGTAAGTCTTATTAACTGTTTAGCAAAAATCTTTACCATGATAATAAATGATCGTCTATACACATGGGCGGAAGGTCACATAAGGCATATTGCAATGTGAGTTGACAAGTTCATTATTTTCTGCGTTGCTCCTTGCCGATTTTGGAAGATTTTTAAGAAACAAAGGAGTTAAAGGTATTCCTATTAACCATTTGATAGATATCTTACTATATGCGTACGCTGATGACATTTTGATATTAACGTATTCGGAATATGAGATAAATTTCTTTTTAATGCTTGAACGATACTGTGAAATCAACGACCTTATTGCTAATATCGATGAGATAAAAGCTGTTATTTCTCAAAGAGGTGGACATGCTAAAAAGAAACCTGAATTTTTTTGTGGCAAACAAAAAGTTGAAATTGTTAAAAAGTATAAATACTTAGGAACTTGGCACTCTAACTCGACTGTATTCGCATACAATATCGACGACACAGTTCAGAAGATGCATATTGTCATGTACCAACCGCTAAATATTATAAAAACTTCGATCGATCGGATCTCAAATCTGGAGCTTGGCATATGTCGACTGTCTTGAAAGGGTTTATGTACGGCTTTTTTAAAAATTGTCGATACTTCCTGCTTCGTTAGCCGTATGTGCAGTTAGAACTGACACCGGGTAATCACCCCAATTCTTAACTTATTTTTAAAATAGATAATAAAATAAAATAATTAAAAAAATTCCAGAAGAAAGGTACCCAAAAATCTGTCTTATTAGACTAATGCAGATAAGACTAAAGGGTAATAAAGACATAAAGTATAATTGGGTACTGTATGTGGGTCAGTTTTTTCGCGGTGCCAAAATCAAGGAGGCATGGAAAAATCTCTTAGTAAAGGTGCTTGAAGAGCATGCAGATAATTTTTCATTGAATTATGGGTCAAAATTAAGAATTGTAGTCGTAGAAGGCTTAGGATCAAGCTCAACGATGTATATCCTCCCATTTCTGCTAATTCAGGATGGTTCTTGGCCCTGCTTACTATTAAGAGTTCCTCTGATAATGAAATCGGTCATAGCCCAGATGAAACTACTTAACACCTGGGCCCAGAGAATTGTTATTAAACCCGAGCGATTCGAATTTCCTCGAAGCGGTACCTGCTTTTGTCGCAATCTACTTACAAACGAAACACTGAACCACATTTTAACGGAATGCTTGGGTTATCACTTGGAATGCAAAACTTTTATATCATCGGAACCTTAACTAACAGACAGACTCTTATGGCTAAAGATTCTCGACTCTAATAACCGCGTCTATCTGAAACGAGAATTTGTATACATTAGTAACATTCTTAAAAGAAAGAAACTCTGTATAGATGCATAGGCGCAAGTACAGACAAAATTTGGTTTTATTAAATATAATAAATAGTATATAAGATATTGTACACTAAAATAGACTCTAATTGTCAAAAGTATCGCACCTTGGCACAATAGAAAAATTGCTTGAATATCAGTAGGCTTATTGATACAAGCGTTACACTGAGGTAGGATCCGTGGATCAGTACAGATTAAGGTGTCCTATGTTGGCTTTCCAAGTTCAGTTGGTATACTTTGTTGTTCAGGCTGATCTAGGGATTTTGTGTTTCCAGCGAAGACTTTGTTTTTACAGGAAGTGCCTCTGGAGACTAGGCTTTCGCGTCCATCATCTGGGTGTGGTGTTTGTAATTTTTTTGGAATGACTGACAACATGGTAAGGTTTAACTGTACCTGTATTCGAGGCTCGTAAATAACCTCTTTGTATCCGACCTTCGTAGCCAATCCGTAGAATGTCCCTCCTTTAATCTTAAGTTGACACCCGGAGGCAATTTGGACCATCCCACTCTCTTTCAAATAGCTTATAATGGTTGTCGCGTTGGAGCAGGCTAGACTGGTAGAGATAGAGCTCAACGGGGAATAGAGCCATCCGCTTAGTGTGGGGATAGCGATCCATTCTGGCTGTTCCTTATAGGTGATGCGTACGTAGCACTTACGGAGGAACGATATCTTTGGGTCTATCAACAATTCGCTTCCGCAAATGTTATATGTAGCATTCTCATTCTCAGGTCACTTAATTTAACATATTAAAAAGTATCGAAGTTCACTGCATCCTCCTATGTCCCGATGGTTCATTAAGATGTGAGTTCGCTGGGATTCTCTAACGGCTCTTCCTGATCCATTTCCAACAGTATTTTCAGGACTTTCTTTTTGTAGATGGTCGTAGTGGTGGATATGTTGGCTGAAACCTCGAGGTCTAAATGGGTCCTGGGACTGGAAAATCAATCTTACGGTGGTGATCCTGCATATTCCGATATATTGGCTCTAGCTGGTCTGACATCAGGAGAGAGAAGTGCATGCGTCCTTATCGAGCGGAGTGAATGACTTCCAAGATTTTCTCGGCAGAACGGATGTAGTGCTCGAGCTTTGTGTTTTAGTCACTTACTTTGAAGACGTTTTTGGAAAGTTAGGACTCGTGGGACGTGATTGTTTCCTATTACCCTCAGAGAGTATGTGCACTTCCTCCAATTGAGCCCTAATTATATGGGTTTGCCTGATAGCTGGGTACGATATATTGGCTTGAACTTCGTTAAGTTCTGAGATTTTGGTCTTACTGCCTGACAGTCTCCATAGGTTAGAAGACCGGCCGCAGGTCCGATAATGCCTCCGAGTACCCTTAGCAGGAGAGCTGTTGGTCATCTTCTCATTTCTATTGACAATTTAGGCCTAGTAATATAAAGTTACTAATAACACGGCTGAATGGGGACAACAGCAGGGAAAGTTCCCACCGCTGCCACCATCAGTTTGGTACGTACGAACTTTCAATTTTTAATTGAATAAGTTCAATTATTCTCTCAGAAAATGTTAGTCAAAAGAAGAGTTGAAAATTACTATTTTAAATTCACTCAAAGTGTGTACGGGGGAGGCTCCCACAAACTACAGAACGGTATTCCTATCGTCCTTTTTTATTTTTATGTGGGTAAGTTTTACTCTTTTTCCGGACTGGAAAGTGTTGTTCAAATCGGGATGAAAACTAATCCATGCTACGAGTAATGGAGTGCTTGAAGTCAGAAATAAGACTGAATTTTGAGCTTAGAATTCAGAAATCACACAATATGTATTCGATTTCATCAAAGCTGACTTGAAACGAAAATACAGAATTGGAAACTATACAGAGTTTTAGCTTACCTAGCTGCCTTAATTTCACCACTGAGAATGGTAGCGTCGGACAAAGAGGAATCTTTTCTAGACTCTCTTCGCCTTTCTAGTGGGCCGGAATTCGTAGTCTTTTTCGTTAATTGCTCTAGGAGTTATTAACTCTTGTCCTTCTATCTTATTCTTCGTAGCACAACGCAACACGTACATATTGTATGCGATATTTATCTCTTTTTCAAAACTTGCTTCAAACAGAAATAGAAAATATATCTATTTTCCAGTAAAGAGAATTAATGTCATTGTGAAAAAAGGCACCTTTTCGTTTTGAGATTCGAAAGGGTGCAGTTTTCTCTACACTTTTGAACTTTGATTGCCAGAGTGTAACTCTAGCCTTTCTTCACAGGCTGAGTTCAGTCCTGCCTCCCGTCGGCAAGAAGATTAGTCTTTTCTTCTATTGAACTTCCAAATTGTCCGGTTTTCATATTTGAGGGATTCAGGGCCCTCACGTCTATTAGGCCATTCACTGCGTTACCGGATCCTCCCGAAGATCTAACGTTAAAACATGATTCAGAAGATGTTTGATATTTGTTTGACTAGGACCGAAATGTGGGGTATAATGGACTTACAAATCAAATGAATTTCGCAAACAGAAAAAGGAAGTTTCGAACTTCAGACGGACGAAATTCTAGGTAGTTCCTGCTCGTGCCGGGTTGCCCAAGTAATTGTAATGATGACTTTGAAACGATGTCGCACGACCGTTGATAGTCAAGGTAATTAGGGTAGGATTTTTGCAAGGTAAACACGATGTTAGGCAGGAGTGCGAAGGATATCGTGGGACTCATACTTTGATTTTGATAGCTTGCAAGAATCTATCTGCATGGTCTCTCTGTCTAAGCGTGCGTGAGACAGAAACTGCGTCAGCACGGTGTTGGACTCTGGAACCTAGAGTCTTCTGTTTGTTCCATAAGAGTATTCAATTCGTAAGCAAAATTATGATCGCAGGTTCGAGGTTTCCAACAAGAAAATAATTCTGGTATTCATTATACTCGACGATAAAATCTATTGCAAGATAATTGAATAATTATTATAATACAATTGATATAATGAATCAATAATTGATATAGTTAATTATATCAATCACCAGAATATAATTTTTATGATTCATCTTAGCGTAAGCAAATAATGTAGACAAACTGAACGAAGCACGTGGGTTTGTTTAGACGGTTTGAGCCACGCGCTAGTTCGTCAAAGCGCGTGAGAATGGAGCAAAGGGCTGAAGACGGAGATGGACTAGCGGGATATGAATAGAAAGGAGAGAGAGATAGTGAGAGAAGTAGCTATGGCCGGCCGAGGTACAACTTTATCTTTATTTATTTTAAATTCTTGTAGAAATGAATAGAGGACACTTGAATGAATCTTATTTAATCATTCAAACTTATTCAAAATTATTATTTTCTTCAACAATCATAATTAAAATCCATTTTTTCACATCACAAATTCGTTTCTTTCTTACTTTTGTCCTTGTAGCACAAAAGATACAAATTTGATGAAAAAATCATCCCCACAAAAGTGGTAGAGCAGTAATTTCTGAAGAAATAGCTTTATTTGAACCTTGCTAGATCGAAATTGCACCGCTTAACGACTTAAACTTAAGATTACGTCTCATTTCATATACACGCCGCACAGTCGGACAAAGATAGTGCGTATGGACACATCAATTCTCAGCCCACAATTATCATCCGAATGGTCCGACTCAAAGCCAAAAATCATTAAAAAGGACATCTAGCTACATTAGTTGAATAAAAGTGTTTTTAAGATTGTTATAGACAAAATTGGTCGATAAAGGATATATTTTTCATTCGTGATGTATATATATATATTGGACCCATATTTTTATAAGGATGGAAGTGGAATAATGTTCACTCAAAATTTGAAGGAATTAAACATGAATTTTTACCTGTTTGTTACAAATTTAATAAACAGATGTTCATTTTTCATGCATTTGTATTGTTTGTACTGTGGATAGGTAAATCTTCACACAATTAGTTATGCGGTTGCAGGTCAAGCTCAGCTCCCATAATTCTTCCAGTAGTACGAATTTCGTGCACCAAAAATCTTAAGCCAAACATAAAAACCCGATGGGTTTCAAGAATATGCCGATTTTCTTCAGTTACTACATTACCATAAGGCATAAGGCTAATTCTCGTCACGCGTCTTGTAGCAGGATCTTGCTCCACTTTAAAGCTCTCTCCATTATAAGTGAAAAACCATGTTGATTCGTTAGGTTCTAGAGCATTTGCACGAGCTTAAAAAAAGAAAGATTTGCGATTTCAAAAACATTAGAAATAAACATAAAAACTAAATACGGGTAAATTCTGAATTCAACAGGTTCAGGCCGCGGGCCCTTCAATTTTAAATTAAAGTCATTTAATGCATCGAAGAATCTGAAAATTCAACTTTTAAAAATGGAACAGTTTTCAAGAAAAATATATAAAATGCCCGAAATAAAATAATTTTTAAATTTAACAATATTTAAAAAAATTTATACATGCGTCCTCAACTACGACTCAAGCCAGGTTTATGCCTTAACATCTTCGCGCGCGTCTAATATGTGACATGCCACGAGGAAAGGGGACGAACGCGGAAAAAAATCGAAAATACGTTTATTGTCTACATTGATAGTTTCTGAATTGCTTTATCCAGCACGAAAATCAGAAAAAAATTTCGAGCATTATTTCCTATAAAAAAACAGCTTTCAAGAAGGCCGTGAATAGCGCATTTCTCAGCGAGACTCCACTTCTACCGCTCGCCGTGTAATTTTATTTTATATCTACATATAATCAAATGATGATAAATAATTAATTATAAAAATATATATGAACAATTTTTGTTGAAACTTTTTGGAACTGTGACATCATTATGGTTTTTAAATAATTTTCATTTTTGTAGATTATATTAATTGTTAAGACTTTTCAGCGAAAGATTAAATTATACATATATGTAGATTCTAAGCTCCGGAGCGTTAGAAATTTTTTTTTTAATACAATGTTTAGAAATGTAATATTTTAATTAATTGTAGGCAAGATCATTAATATTTATAGACGAAATACTCACAATTAATTAATAATTGTTTTGTGAAAAACTTTGTTCTCATTGTAAGAATGAAGAAATATTATGTGTCAACAGTTTGCCATTATGAAACCAACTTTTCTGCAGAACCGCTGCTGGCCCAATAAAGACGCTTAGTACTGGTACTCTATCAATCTATACAGATACACTACTGGACCAGTTATAAATTTCCACCTTTCATATTCCAAATCTGTTAATGATTCTGAATAAAAACATCGATAGTACAAATAATCTTCAAAAATGATACTCAAACATTTATATAATCTACTATATATGAACATTATTCTTCGGCACTCATAAATATTTCCATAATTATCCAAATTTAATGTTGAAATTTAACGTTTCACAGTACAAAATTTAAATAATCAAAATTTGAATATATATATATATATATATATAATTTTAATAACAAATTAAAATGTAATAATAAATTGATAATCATTCCGAAATTTCATTGTCAACAAAATTTTTATTACTGTTGCAATCTCTTTGAATTTCTAAATAAGCTTTAATTGAATCAAATGAAAGCACTCCTAATAAAACAACATATAACTTTCCGTGATTAAATAATCTTTCCTCAAGTCTATTGCAATCATATTAAATGTCTGTCCTCAAGATTTGTTTATGTTAATTGCGCTACTTATTTGATTGGAAATTGCTTGCTTTCAAAAGTAAAAGGATATCAATTTTCACAGTATACAGTAACATGATTTTAAAATGCAATGTTTCCTCGTTCATCTCTGCTTTATATTTCACATTTGACAAAATTATTGGGTCAATCCTTTATTAATAATCGTGTCCCATCACATAATCATTCATTCATACTTGGATATCGTATGAGCCTTATAACAGGATTAATTCATAAACATAATTCGTGAGGTGGTAAGCCCATTGGTGATAAAGTGTTTAGATGTCGGGTAAAATAACCTCATGTCCAATCTCATTACCAGCATCCAGATTTTCAGTATTGTCAATGCTTGTATATATTTTTTCTTTATCTATGCCCAATAATTCGACAACTCTTCTTTCTTCCTAATAAGATCACCATGCATATCTTGAACAATATCGAAATCGGAAGGAGTAATTATTCGTTCCGGAAGTTCAAGACTGTTGTACACGACATTAATTCTACCATCAACGGTCTTTAACAAAAAATCTACAGATGCAGTTTCCATGAAAAGCATTGCCAGTTTCTGACAATGCTCTCATATTTTTTGTTAACTTGTGCGTTTTGAAACATTTCTATGTTTTACTCCTTTTAATAGATGAATTTACTTTTTTTGATCTAGTACCTCTTTGATTGGCAACTGGACCGACATATCTATTTTCCTTGTAGTGACGAATTTCATTGTGATGTGCTGTCGTTTCGCCATTATCGTTTGTTATAATGTATTTATATAAATATTTTACCGACTTAATACATGAAACAAATTCCACATTTAAGTGGCAATCAAATAATTGCGATAAGTGTGGCGAGTATCTCACAACGTGACGATTATCTACTATATATTTATCTGGTCATTCATACGTTTTTCCAGTATCTGATCTACAATAATTCACATAACAGTTGTCATCCACTGTTACTCCTTTAATACATTCTTTTGATTAATGTTTAGAACATTTTCCATCTACCAAAAACCAATCACTTCACGGACCATGAATGCTATTTTGCGTCACAATTCTATGAAGGTTAGGATTCAGATCTGGATCAGGAATTTCTGCAGAAATATATCGATTAACTATCTCTGGAGTTGAAATTTTGGAATTTTCGTTCAATATAATAAGTAGATGAATATGTGGCAGTCCTCTTTTTTCAATTCTATAACGTAAACGTAAGATTTTCCATCACCAAATGATTTAAAATAAACAATTGTTTCTATCAAACGAATTACTTTTAAACCAAATACTCGTGTAACAATATCAGGTCTATCTGCTGTAGTTTGATTTGGCAGCAAATTTTAGGATTTGACGCCATTGAGAATTGCACGTCATAGTTATAAATAAATCAGGCTTCCCGCTTTTATTTACAATCACCACAGAATCCTGACATTGTTGCAGCATACGACGTGGTGATCCGATGAATGTTAAAGGTAAGATACAATCATTTTGCCTATATGTATATTATTTCCATCAGCTGTATTTTGCATATGATCCGCCAATTCTTTGTATGATTCTGCTCCTATTTGTGTTCGATTCTTTCACAATATTTAAGTCTATCTTTTCTAACTTTTACATAATTATCCACTACCCTTAGAATTTGTATTGAAAATTGCAACTACCTCATCAACTTTCTGAAAATCATAACGTCTCCTCTCCATTCCTTTTTTTAAAATGAATAATAATTGTAATTTAGGAATTTCTTCATTATCTTGCCTTGCTACTTCTTTCTCTATTTCAGTAACTCCTAACATCATTCTATATGATTTACTATAAGCATTTTCTAATCTCATTATGTATTCTGATGTTCTTGATATATCTTCATTAAAACATTCACTTCGATTTAATCTATATTAAATAGAATCATTTAGATAATATATAAAATGTTATCAAAAACATGGATCATCACCCTCTTTTGGGTATAAAGCCTTATTTATTTGATAATAAATTCGTCCCTTCAATTCATAACAGAACGGTCCTAGCTCTTTTCCATTGAAATTGACTACATTTGCATTCAATGGAGCAAAAGAAAAAGAATCATTATGAACTTCAAAGTGACGCGATTTCTCATGTGATCCATCAAACAATGCTTGTAATTCAATTGGAAATAGTTTAGATGAATTTAATTTTACACCAACATGGCCATAACAATCATCGAGAGTATAATTGTTCTATTTTCTTGCCTTGATGTTATTATAATGCACTTCTGCAGTTGTTTGGCCTTAGGCATTAGATGACTCTAATGATAAAGAAGATTTTTCAAAACAAATTGAACGAAAAATATGTTCCAAAAATTTCACTGCGAGCCGGATTTAAACAGACACCTCCTCCATTCATGAGAGGTGCTTCAACCAATTCAGCTATAGCAGCATGCAAGTGAAAATTTTGGAACTTGCATTTAATCAACCGGATGGAAGATTAACTCGTTCTGGACAATTGACTGTATCTTTCTGGGAGCGTTCGGTAGAGCAGGGTCGCGGTCAACACCGTAAGAGCGACAAAGATATTAATAAAGCACTCTTAGGGCCGCATTATGCCTGTGAAGATACGTCGTTCCCGCGTGAGTGGGGCACCCGGATAGTAT
>JAUMHM010019060.1:0-16927 GCA_032362435.1 Melikaiella ostensackeni
ATACAGTATATTATGCATACATACATATGTGTATATATACTACCACACAGAACAGAAAATTTTTGTGCAGAAATTAGTTTTTGTCCCTCCCAAGGTTATCTGTGCTGACGCTTAAATTTTTTCTTCACTCAAAAATCTTTTGACCTCAGCTAAAATAATATACAAAAAGGCTGTGTTCAAAATTAACACGTTTTTAGGTATAATAAGAGGAAAACTCAATTTTCTATTAATTCTCTTATATATTTCTCTAAATATTTCTATATATTTCAAACTATCCTTGTAATAAAAAAAAAATTTTTTCATTCTTACAATAAAGTTTTAGTCTGAATGACTTTGTAATAGATGTTTCAGTCGGAAAGAAAGAGCAATTTTTCTTGAATTTGAATACATTTTTGGTTAAATATAACAAAATATTCCTTTCATTTAAAAGAAGATCTTGGCTGGAACAACAAACAATTTTTTCAAATCAAATTAAGAAATAACCAAGAAATCGGTTCAAATAAAAAAACTTGCCTTGGATCGTATAGCAGGGGACTGAGTAGAGGATAAATCAAATGCACAAGTCTCTTTGATTTGAAGAAATTTCTTTTCAATCAAAGAAAAATTTTTCAAGGTGTCAATATAAGTTTTTCGAGCTTGATCAACTTTTAATTAAAGGTTTAGAAACAATTATTTGAAAGTAAAAAGTACTTCACTATGGAAAACTCTCAGAAAGAACAATTCTGTTTTCTTCCGGTTTTAAAATTGCTCGAACATTGGCCTATTAAACGATAGACATGTCTTATTTCCTACGATTAGTGAACAGAAAGCTATAAAAATGTATCAAGGCGCTTATGATCCCAGGATGAGTAAAATAATGGCATTCTTAAAAATATTAAAATTACGAAAATAATAATTTTTTCAGAACATAGTGCTATCTATCTGTGCATATAAAAAATAAACAAGTTTCAACAATATGAAAAAATTTGCAGTGATAAAAAATTCGAGTTTCATAATTGCGATTATCAGGAAATATTTTCGCAAACAAAAAGAAAATCAGGAAATGCCAGGAATCATTTATAGATTTCTTTAAGTCTTTCACTTAATATTGAAGCGTTTAAAACTTGACAGTATTTTTCAAATCCTCTCTATTTTGCAATAAGGAGAATTTGGATGTTTGGAATCTTTATGAATGAGCAACTCAAACTGGATGCTTTTATGTGTAAACATGTTTGAGATCATATATCTTATATTTGTTCTAAATAATAATTATAATATTATATCACACTTACGTATAGAGTGAAGAAGGCACACGCATGATAGGAACAAAATGCCGGTAATATTCTTCATTTTTGCCAAATAGTTACAATGACAGAGAACTGTAAACTGATTTTTCAAGAATTTATAGGCTGCTATGTATGCTGTGAGATCTCAGAATTTTCCCTATTTACAAGGCTTATTACCCAAGGAACCCTCGAATTTATTATCGATAACAACAGGTGTGATAGATTGCATGGTAGGGGCATTTAAAAACAAAAGATGAATAGACTAATTTTCTTTATCTTCCAATATCCTGTCTTGTGTATAAAAATGCAAACAAAGATAAAAAAAGACGGCTGTCAACTAATTTGAGTGAGTTTATTATACGGTGTATCTTTAATTGTTATCATTTCGTAGGTCATAGAAGGTTATCATATAGTTTAGTCGATTCATTTCATCAAATCGAATACACTTTATACTTGAAGTATTGGTGTATTTAAAAAACTGACACTTTTTGATCATTGAGACGTTAAAGAAATTGACAAATTTGAATATATAATAATTTTATTTCGTCATATAGGCCCATCAAGTACACCAATCGATTTAACTGATTAGAACGAATCAATTTAAAAATTACAATATTGATATATTTCCAAGATTAGGAAAGTTTTTCTCTTACAAACGTTAGAAAAATTTAAAAATCTGTACATATAATTTAATTTAGCCATAGATTTTTTCTAAATACAGCAATCGATTCATGTTGTCAAAATTAACAAATTTGATACTCATTATATTGTTATAAACCTAATATTTACAAAAAAATCGCTTTCAAACAACAAATTATTTCATGAAAGCCAAGGATTGTCTAATTCTTTAACATGTTTTTCTGAATAGAAGAAAAAATTATGGTAGAAGCATTTTCCTCTGTTATGAAATGAACAACACAACATATCAAGGAAGCAGAATTATTCTTTGGTAATTTTTAGTAAGACGAGTCTTCACTGTCGTTTGAAATAACAAGTACCTATGTACGTATAATGAATTTTATAATAAACACTGTATATATTTTGGCCTTGCGGCTGAGATTTTAACATTATTGTATAATGCTTAGCCCTTTAAATGTCGAAAGATAAAGTTTTCCACGTCCGAATTTGAAATTGTTCAATTTCATGCGTTTCCAAATTGTGAATTATATAATTGAGAATATTTTATTCAAAAATATCATTTCATCTAAAAGATCCTGAAATTAAAATGATTCGACCAATTTCATTTCACATCATGCCGAGATGTCTAACTCAGGCTGTCAGAAGAAATTGATACTGAAATTTTTCATTCTAAAATGAAAATAAATCTGAACTATAATAGTGGAAGTATACTAACTTATTTACCCAGTTGGAAAAAAATTTTAGAAATGCAATGAGAATGCCCTGAAAATGTTTCTTGAACGTATATGTCAAGAAACATCCTTCGTCAGGAAAAATATCGTTCTGCACGTCTAGAGTCTTAAAGACGTTTAGGATGTTTTTGGGACATTTGCCATTTGACATTTTTAGAACGTTATTTGACTTCACATAGGACGTTTTTTGAAAGTTCTAATGCCGTTTGGAACATTTGTGCGAACTGGGTAGAAAAAAATGAGCCACTACAGATAAGTAGAAAATTACTTATTCGATTAATCCAAATATTTAGTAATTCTATAGTCGAAAACTGTTAATGACTAACAAGGAATGATTCCTAGGTGTTCGCTTCCAATTTTCTTGGTTCTCAGATATATTTATGAGAAGCAAAAAATAAGATATGCGGGTTTCATTTTATTCTGGCCCGTTTTCATATTTAGAGGGTGAAACCACCCCTCAAAGTATTTTGATGAAAACACGAAAATTCGTAATTTGAATCATATTCTTCAATTGTACTGTACAATAGCTTAATACACATTTAATATACGTCATAAATCTTACTACAGGTACTCTTACTACAGATCACTCTTAAAAGGGGATAAACTATCCCTAATTATCAGAATACACATATAAAAATGAAAAAATGTAACATAAATTCATTCAGTTCTAAAAAAAAAATTGAATGAAAATTATTTTATGATGATAGAATAGTAACTTGATAATTCACCAAGCCCATTAAGGGACCAGCTGCCCCTAATTAGTCAGTTAAGTCTGCCCTGTAATAAAAAATTTAAAAGTAGAACACTGCTTGAAAAAATGGACAGAAAATTTATGCAAACACTATTTCATGAAGACTAAGCCCAAAATTACAACCTACCCCGAGAGTAAAACCATCCATGTAGTGCCAGTTGTGTCTGTTTTGCAAAAAAAGAATGAAAAGATAAACCAGCATGGAAATCTTTTCATTTCATTTATAATTTGTTGCATGTATGAGATTGTATGTACTTATTTTGACATATGTATATTCTGCCATTTAGGAGCATTTTACCCCCTAATAGGGATGACATGTGGTGAGAGCGTAAAACATTCAGCAAATTATGAGTAAAATAAAATGATTTCCATGCTAGTACATCTTTTCACTTTCTTATTACAAAACAAACACGGCTAGTGCCACAGGGGTGGTTCTCCTTTTGGGGTAGGTTGTAGTTCTTATGGTAATTTCGATATAAGTATTCATAAAATAGTGCTCGCATAAATTTTTCGTGCATTTGATCAATCGCTATGCTACTTTTAAATTTTTTATTACAAGACAGACGTAACTGACTGATGAGGGGTAGTTCATCCCCCAATGGTCTTTGTGGATTATCAAGTTACTATTCGATCATCACAAGATAATTACGTGTATTAAGAGAATTATTTATTCAACAGTTTATGACTAAAATTAAATCTATGTCAAGCTTGTGTACAGTACGATTTAAGAATATCATTCAAATTACGAATTTTCGTGTTTACATCAAAATACTTTCAGGGTTGATTTCACTCTCCAAATATAAAAACGGGCCAAAATAAACAAAAAACCCGCACATCTTTTTTTGTCCTCTAAAATGTATTTGAGAGCCAAACTAATCAGAGGCGGACACCTGGGAATCATTCCGTGTTAGTGAAAATATGTGTAGTTATTGAGGGCCATGTATAATTGTGTATGTTAATTAAAACAGGGTCATAGACACGGGAAACGTGACAAATATAAAAGTTTGATAAATAACGCTTTCATATAACATTCCCAGCTTTATTGGAACAGTGAGAAAGCAATATCGTAAAATTTGCAAATGAACTACGTCATCTCTGCCAACATAAGGCGTTTACAAGTGTTTGCTTCAAAATGAAAAAAAAACGAGAATCATTCACACACTTTATCTATTTACATTACTTTATTTATCTTCTTCCATTTTTATGTGACGCACGTACCAAATTTTTGTGGGTCTAAAAAACTTCGTACTTTTTCAAATTTAGAAATCTATTGAAATTTGGGGGATAGCTCAAAGCCTATTGGATATTCATATTTTCATAAATTCGCTACAGAATCGTCAATATTACTGTACGTGCAAGTTTTCATTAGAACTATTCACAGAATACGAATCAATTTTTATTTCTTGAATTCAGTACTGGTTAGGCCCTTTTATGGGGTCCCAAAACAAAAACCTATCATATATGGCGTATTTGTAGCATTTATCCTAATTTTTTGCATAATTGTTTTTAATATATAAGATATTACTTCTGAATGACATTTCAATGTTTACGGAATGGTTTCAATGATTTATTATTGTGTATGAAAACCTTTTCTTAAAGTAAACTTACAGAATAGCGATTTTTTCCACATTCTTCAACTTTCATCGTCTCCTTTGTTAGAGTGTGATACAACTTAATAAAAATTATGAATGTCATTGTTTGAGTGATCTATCATTGTTTCTATCAATGTTCTCTTAAATTAACGTCAAAAGTTGTGGTTTTTTCTTAATTTTAAAGCTTTACATGTGAATTTTTTTCAATTTCGATTATGTTTGAGAATACAAAATTTTATGCGTAGATCTCATCAAATACGTTCTTTTTAGAAGAAAGGTTGACGCTGATTCATTGAATATCGTGAGACAAATGAAAAATGAATTTCAAAAGTTCTAAATTTTTAAGATTTTTTATCAGTCTTGGTAGTAATATCAGACCCTGTAAACCAAATTTCTTTGAACATGGATTCAAGGCCTTACTCAGAGGGGATGAACAAGGTTTGACCCCCCACCAAGAAATTATTGATATATATATATACATTATGCATATATATATATATATATATATATATATATCCTAAGTGTGTGAATGTGCTACTGCCAGTCCCCCCCTCCGGAAATTTGTTACCGTACACAGAAACTTTTTTCTGGCTACGGCCTTGCACGGGGGGGGGGGGTCATTAGTTATTACAATTTCGAAGAAAGTTTATAGCTATCTGCATATAAATTTTCTTTGAATTTCAGGAATCTAGCAACATAATACGTACCAAATTTTTTCATTTCGATAAGATGAATCTTTTTCCAGATCACTATGCTGGAATCTTTTCTTTTAGTTCGATTGTCTTCAAAGATATCTGGAATTGAAGGTCATGGCATGTAGATATTCATTAAGAAATAAAATTTGCTATGTTATAGCGATCTTTGTTTTGTCATCAAAGCTTGAAAAATTAGAAAAATGAGGGAATTCCGTTTTTTTCATATCACGATGCTGGAATCTTTTCTTTTAGTTCGACAGTCTTCGAAGATGGCTGAAATTAAAGGTGTTGGCATGTAGATGATCATTAAGAAGAAAAATTGTTATGTTTTAGTGCTGTGTTTCAATTATCAAAGGTTGAAAAATGTTTAAAATAAGGAAATTTCTCTTTTCCGAATTACTATACGGGAATCTTTTTTTTTTGTTCGGTTGTCTTCGAAGATAGCTCAATTGGGTGTGACCTACATTATTTATATAATGTTGTTTATATATTATTATATGATATCATTTATATTATACACGTTATTCCCTGGAAGAAAAGTGAAATTTTGTGTTCATAAATACACAGGATGATAAAAAATTGTTAATAAGTTTTTAATAACAATAGTAATTGAAGCGAGCTCTACAACAGTGCATTATGCGCCACTTGTCATGAGAGTCATCTGATACGTGATTATAGATACAAAATGATCCTTATAGCAAGTGGCGTATAATTTACTATTGGAGAGCTCGCTTCAGTTGGTGATTTTCATTGAAATGTTCTTAAAAGTTTGAAATTTAGTTATTTGCATTTGATTACGTTGAAAAAACCAAGTTTGTATGTCGAAAAAAAGCATTGCAAATGCACTGCAATACCCTTTATTTAATCTCTCGAAAACAAAAAAAGCCATTTTGTGCTTTGAGGCTTCAAAAGTAAGAATCCTGATTTCATTTTGAGACAAAAAAGGGGTCAATTTTTTTTCAAAAAATTGTTATAACCATTCTTTATATCGTAAAAAGTCTATCAAAAACGCACGGGTCAAAATTTTGTTGATTCGATGCGAAAGCAGTTTTGTACATTCAAAATAGGGGCTGCTAGCGCAAAATCTAAAATTCGCCCTCTTCCAGCTCGGTCAATTTTTATCCAATTAGAAAATTTTTCCGTAAAGCACTATCTAGTATCTTTGCCCGCGTTTGAGTTCGACCAGTGAATGTCATTTTTCAGGGTCGATAAACTTGAGATAAAATGCCTCATGCATACAACGTTCCATATGAAGCGTTAAAAGCGTTAAAAATAATTATCGGTACCGGCAATTTTTTTTACCGTTACCGACAATTTTTTTTACCGGTACCGACGGTGTATACACTCCCATTTTCATATTCGAAAGGCTTACCCCCTGAGACTATATCCCTTGCAGAAAAGTTACCTCCTGTTTTTTCTTTTTTCGATAAACATTTTTAGAACTCACTCAAGGCCTGAGAAAGAAAAATTGACGTTTGCAATACGTATTTTTTTCTCAAAGGACAATCATGGAATAATTTTTTCCCATAAACTACAATTCTGCGATGTGAGACTTTTGAAATGTCTGAATTTATGATTTTCGAAAAACCTAACACTTAAGGTATTTTTATCTTCGAAAGGCTCACCCTCTGAGATTATACTCCTCAAAAAAGTCACGCCGTATTTTCTTTTTTTTTTATAAATTCATTTTTATAACTGGCTCAAAGCTTGAGAAAGAAAGAATTGACGTTTAAAGCTCGTACAATTTCTTTAAGAACAATCATGGGATAATTTTTTTCCATAAGCAATTCCAAGAGGTGAGATTTTCAAAATACCTAAATTCACGATTTTCTGAAAATGTAGCCTGTAAAATATTATTATATTATAAAGTACCACCCCGTGAAATTATTCCTTGTTCACAAAAAGTTATCCCCCATCCGTTCTTTATCTTATAAAATTATTTATGGCTTTCCCTCAAGCCTTAAAAGAGAAAATATTATCTTTCATAGCATAGCAAAATATTTTTATTATAAAATAAACATTACGGAGTATTTTTTCCCAGGAGCTATAATTGTATAGTGTAAGGTATTTTTAATAATTACTTTAAGATATTTTGGAAACAAGAAATTTTGAATATCCCTACTTAACATTTTGTATTTACATTGACTGATGTTTACATCAACAACAAAAATACGTTTTTTGTCAAAATGGTATAATTTTAAGGGGTGGTACTTTGGAGTATAATAATATTTTATATTTCACATTTTTCAAAAATCGTAAATTTATGTATTTTAGAAATCTCACATCGTAGAATTTTAGCTTTGAAAAAAATGAGTAAGTAAGTTTATCGAAAAAAGAAAAAAAACTTGGTAACTTTTTTCCCAAGGAGTACAATTTCAGAAGGTAAGGCTTCCAAATTTCTTAAAATCAGATGTATTTTGGTTCAATAAGTATCACAATTTTATATCTTTCAAAATGGTTACCTCTGAGAACTAATCCGATTTAAATTTAATAAAATTTCTGAGGTTATATTATTGAGAATGCCTTGAGGGATAGGTTAGAATTTTTTATTTTCCAAAACAAAAACGCCTGTTCATTTATTTGCTCAAAGTGAACATTTGAAGGGGTGGCTCGAGTTAATACAAAATATTTAACTTTTTCTTTGTCACTCTCATATGTATGATTTTGAAAATTTTTTCAAATGGTAATAGTGATGAATATAAAAGTTCAATAGAAGAATGCGATTTTGTAACATTTCCAAGTCTATTGAAACAATAAGAAGGCAATGCTGTGAAACTTGTAAATATCCTACGTCACTTAAATCAACACAACGTGTTTAAAAGGTATTGCTTCAAACAGGAAAAATTAGGATTATTTATGCACCTCATCTATTTGATACTTTGAAAAAGACAAATTTCGTATTTCTCAATTAATTTTAGTTAAGAGCTTCTCACTTAATTCCTTCAAATATTTCTTACGTTTCTTTTCTTACGCTTTATTAAATATTATTTAGGAAACTCCTGCATTCACAAAATGAATAATTAAGAATATATCTCTCCGTATACTTCCGAAATAAAATAATTTCCATACAAACGTTACAAGGAGAATTGTGAGTGATCGCTCAGGGAATAAAGTGAGCTATTGTTAATTCAAATCAAATTAAAATTACGACTCTTCCGAGAACTCTTCTCTTAAATGGAAGGAAACATTGGAATATGCGAATAACTATGCTATAAATGAAGAATTATGCCTTGACTAATTTTTTTATTAAATGGGTTTGATTTCTTGCCCAAAATTCGTTATGACTATTAATTCTAAACTATTCAAACATGAAGCTTCTTATGGTTTCAAAGTGGAATTATTTCCTTTTCGACTTTTCCAATTTTAAATTCTTCAATTACACGACTTTAATTTTAAACCTTTTAGTTAAAAGAATGGCAATTTTAATTTGAACCTCTTTCAACAGATATTTTGATGAATTTTCAATTTCTAAAGTACGAATTTGAAACATTTGATCAACTTTTTCCATTTCGAATAGTTCAACGACTTTGAAGTTGAAAAATGTAATTTCTATGAATACCTGGACAGAACCGAGTTTCTCATTTTTCATAAACTTTTTCAATTTTTCATAAACTGCGTTTCATTTTAGGAAAAAACGTGTCACAGCATATAGAGAGATTTGATAACGAAAGTACTAAATATTTGGCATGTGGCGTGCAAAGGCTGATTGATAATGATAAGAGTGTTTGAAATTATATTGTTTGATCATGTGGAAAGAATAAATGAAGGACGTTTATAAGACAACGTATAAGTGGAAGTGTATCATCTAAAAGAATTTTAATACGTATTTACTCAGAGCAAGCATTGTTTCAATTTTGAGAATGTTTTATTTCAAGTTCTGCTTCATCGGGCAAAACTAACAGAAAATTTCTTGCAATTTTCGCCATAAGTTGACGAAAATTTCATGGAAACTCAAATATTAATTTATAATACAATAATTATTTCATGAAGTCATATGCCTTACACATATTTTGAGTCATATTTCAATATAAGAATGCCTGTTTCCGTGGAATGGAAAAAATAATAATTTTAAGGCGATGGCTAGTCTTAAAAATGCCTCCGTAGCTCCATTATTGCCGGTACTTTCTTTCTAATAATTATTAATTCTGATTATTATAGTTATTTCGAATTTACATAAATATTTTGAGAATACCGGAAAATGCCTCTCAATTCCGTTCGAGTCCCTTATAAGGGTGACAATGAAAAAAGCCATTTATTTCATTTTTGCTGCTCCCTCTCCTCTATTATACAAATTTTGGCATTAAAAAAGACGTATGTTTTTGTTTTATTTTTGAAAAAAATTGTAGATATGCCGCCAGATACTTTAAATTTTGAGTTCGTTGAGAATATTTTCAAGGAAAAAATCAGTAGTAGGCATAATCCTGATTTTTTACCTTCTCCAAAGAGTGTGAACAGGTACCTTCAATTTCTTCAATTGAATAATTTTCAGAGGTCGCTTAAGCAATTTGAAGAATCAATTATTTTATAAAAATCCCAGAAAATATCTATCGAGAAAGTAAGAAATATTTATTAATTTGTTCTGACAGAGGCACAATTTCTGCTGATCGAACTTTCAAAATATTAAAAACTGTAATATTTAGAAAATTTAACTTTTTCGGCTTAACAAATTTTCGAGGTGAGACACCTTGAAAAGTTTCCTTTTTCAAAAAAGTTAACGCATATTTCTTCTTTCCTTTCTTTCTCTGATAAAATTTGTTTAAGCTGAAAAAGTTTAGTTTTATAAATATTAAAGTTTTTAATATTTTGATAGTTATATCACCAGATATTGTGCTCCTATTAAAAGAAATTATTTGCTACTTCTTACATTTTCAATACATTTTTTTTTATTTTTAAGGGAAAATTTAATTTTTCGAAGACCTCCAGCCTTCTCTAAAAATTATTCCAGCGTAAAAAGAAAAAATAGGCGTTCGTTCTTTTGAAAAAGAAACGATTCCAGGGGGTATCACCTTACAATTTGTTTATACATAAAAAGAAGAATTTTCAAAGAATGACAGTTTTTAATGTTCTAAAAGTTATATCAGCAGAAATTGTGCTCCTGTTATAACAAATTGATTGCTATTTCTTGCACTTGCAATCATTTTTTTTATTAAAAAAAAAATTCAAAGACCTTCAGTAACCTCTAAAAATTATTTTACCGAAAGAAGATAAAATAGGCCTTAATTTTCTTGGAAAAGGAACAATTTTAGAGGGTATCACCTTAAAATTAGTTTCAACTAAAAAAGTAGCATTTTCTGAGTATTACACTCTTTAATATTCTAAAAGTTATATAACCAGAAATTGTGCTCCTACTAAAACAAATTACCGCTATCTCTCACATTTCCTATACATTTTTTTATTTTCAAAGAATAATTTAATTTTTTAAAGATTTTCCAGCAACCTCTAAGAATTACTTTATCGGAAGAAGAAAGATAGGCTTTAACTTTTTTTGAAAAAGGAACAATTTCAGACCGTATCGCTTGAAAATTTCATTGAACTGAAGGAGTAGAATTTTCTAAATATTACAGTTTTAAATATCGTGAAAATCATATCACCAGAAATTGTGCTCTTATTAGAATAATTTAATAGCTATTCTTTACTTTTTCGATATTTTTTTTTATCTTCAAAGAAGAACTGAATCTTTCAAATAGCTCTGGCGAGTTCTTAAAATTTTTTCAACAAAAAAATCAAAAATACGTGTTTACTCTCTTTTAAAAAGGCAAAAAATCAGGAGTGAGACTTCAAAACTCATTCGAAATATGTGCTACTTACTAGACTAAATATTACAGTCAACATTCTTCAAAATTGTTTTTACAATAAATTATAGCCCTCCAAAAAAGGGATTATGCCTACTTTTGATTTTTTTCAATAAAAATGTTTTTAACAAACATAAAATCTAAAGTGATTGGCGGCACTTCTAAACAATTTTTCAAAAATAAAATAAAAAATACGTGACATTTTTTATGCCAAAAACGTCATATAGGGTGGAGAAAGAGCAAGAATTGGATAAATGGGTTTTTCATTATCCATTTTCGGGATTAATTGTGGATTGATTGATTAAATATGATTGTTAAATATGATTGATAAATATGAAAATTCTCTTCGAATTCAATTCAAGCGTGATGATGTCGAAACTTTCAATTTTTGTCAGCTAGCAGTTTATGTGGTATAGGTAAAGATATAAAAATTGCTTGTCATCTTTCACATTCAAGTCGAGTGATTGCGGAGATTGTTTAACTCGAAACGAGCCTTATTTAATATTACTCAAGATTTGGAGAATTGTATGTGATAATAAAATATTTCGTAAAATTTATTTCTTCTATCGAAGGAGATTCTTATGTACCTTAATCTCAGTTATTACAAGGTCCATTTCTGAAAGGTAATTTACTTCCGTTGATATGTTTAATTCTCTGTTATTTATACAATTATAACGTAAATGTTTCAGCAATACAAATAAATAGAAAATACAACAAAAAAATACTAGAAAAAATATGGATCGCAAAAAAATTTGTCAACCATTAGTTTCAAAAGAGTTCTAGATTTCTAGAAAAATATAATTTCAGAAGAATAAAAAAACCTAAAAGCTACAGCATACAACAATAATTAATTTAATGTTGACATATTTGCATGAAACTTGTTACGTGGGGGCTTTCATGGTCTACAAAATATTGAAGATAAAGAGAGCAGAAAATTTGATTACACTGCTACAGTGAATAATGTAATAAATTATACTAACAATGATCAGCTTATACCATTCTTGCAGAGTCATTATCATTTCTTCACCTTATTCGTTAAGAAAGTACAAATAATCATAATTCACAAGAAGGCCAATCAAGTTACAAACATCTTATAGCTTTATTAGAGTCTTTTGAAATGAAGAAGAATTATATCCATTTTCATAATTTTAACCAATTCCACTCATACTTCAAGGTTCCAAAGGCATAAACTCATATTTTTTCGTTTAATTATATGAAAGCATATAATATTTTCAATTTTCGAAACCCAAAAATTTAATACTTTGTAAAATTCTTCTAATTATAATGAATACATAAAAACATATCTCTATATTATACGAGACGTTTTTTAGTTTTCATATTTATTTAGTTTCGATCAAAAGATAATATGTAATGCGATTTCAATTAGAAAGAAATTGTTTTGTGAACCCGATTATAGACCCTGGTCGAAGAAACTTTTACGATATACGACTAAAGACTCACTAAAATCTAAATAACTAATCATAGATTTTGCAATAGATTGGCATAGAAAACTACAAATTTGTATGAAAATAAAGGTTAACTATTTCACAATTTTTCGTACATTTTTGTAGTAGAATACGAAAAATTAGAAATACTCACGCGTAATTTCAATCATTTACAATAATGACATGTAACTGTTTGTTGTCTCCTATGAAACACGTATTTTTCAAAAATCGTAATAAGTGACACTATGTGAAAAATTCGTAGAGATTTCTATAAAAATTCATGGATATTTTCATTAAAATACTGAGACATTTTAATACAAATTTATTAAAGTTTTCGTAGAAGTTCATACAAATTATTTCCGTAAGGCTTGTATTCGCTGATTCTAGAAAGCTATCTGAAACGCAATCTATGTGTAGGTTTGTTAGTTTAACTGCTCAAACAAGTAGTTCAGACAAAACGTATATTTTACGAATATGTTCAACAGTCCTTGAATTTTACATACGAGATTTTCCTATAAAAGTCGAATTTCTTATTCCTCAATCTTCATTTAATATCATCATTCCTGTGACTATATAATTTCACAAAGAAATGATGAAACAATTTTCTTTGAGTCTGCTACTACTACTTTGTACAGTTTCAGCACTTGGAATTGCAACTTCGTTCGAAGGGAATAATGGTGAGTGACTTTTTTATAGTTCTCATAATTTACATATATGATAAAGTATTAGATTGGTCCGGAATTTCACGCCCTGAATTTCAGTTTAAGAAGAGATCGTTACGTTTTGAGGCGTAGGTCCGTCAGTAAACACGATAAAAATCCTCATCACTATATAAAAGAAATAAATACAATTTGGAACCATATGAATGTTTCTTTTTGCCCTTTTTTCAATTTCCCAAATTCTCAACTTGATATCTTATTTCATGTGGACTGTGGAGGTAAGTTTTTTCAAAAAAATTTCGGTAAGGCAGAAATCGGGTAAGTGTGACATATGGCCTGTATTTATTTTTTCTCACTGTGTATGAAACATTGTTTCTCAACAAAGAAAAATAACTACATGTAATGTAAAGCTTTCAAATCTCTTCAAACCAAAATGCTTTTGAAATTGGATACTTAAGCGAAGAGAGTAAAATATTATAACTTCACTGTTACACAGTCCACAAATTACATGAAACTTTTTTCTTTTTTGAGAAACAATATTCTATTTAAGGATAGAAAAGTTGAATTCAGGCCATTTCATACTCACCCGCTTTCTGCCTTACCGAAATTTTTTTCAAAAAACTTGCCTGCACAGTCCACAGGAAATGAGACATCAAGTTGAAATTTTGGGAAATTAAACAAAGGGCACAAATGAACTTTTGAATGGACCTCAATTTTCATAATTCCAGAAAAAAATTATACCTTGTTTATAACAATTGGAATTGCTGACCTCCAATAAACATTTCTAGCTAGATAACATAATGAAATCAGCTGCAGGAGGTTTTAGTGGGAAAAAATCTATTAAAACATACGATTATAACGCAATTTTTTATATAATTTGTTAATAAAAGTTATGAGTGCTGATGTTCAGCCACTTCTCCAATTTGAAATAACATCGCGAAGTATTTTTAAAAAATTTTTCATGAAGAGAAATTATCTAATCCTATAAAAGTTTTGTTATATATCCATTTGCTTATAAAATTGCTTTATAACAATAAATTGTTGCCCGAACAACGAACTTTTTTTTATTAGAATTGTCTTCGTGCATTGATTATCTCTGTTTCATGGTGTATTTTATACTCATTCAGATAAACACAGGAAATAATACGTTGAGAAATCACACTTATCTAGGATTGCATACCAAGAAAAATTCTATACAAAATAAAAATAGAACGTAAGAGAGTCTGAAGGACGAATTTTAACTCTTCGAGAGACCTGAAACCTTGCCTTTCACAATATTTCAATAAGATTCGTCGCTTCGTATTTATTCATCGAAAATTAAATAAAATAATCGAAAATTGTAACTTTGAACCAAACGACGCGAGATAGGGGAAAACTCGAAGAGAGGAATTGTAGCTTTTCGAAAGGTCTACAAAATTGCTTTTGAATATTTTCTTTTTTCTTAAATAAAGCTAATCGTTTTTCAAAGTCACCTGATTTAGATCGCGGTATAATATTAATAATTGAATAATAACATTTTCCATAAAGGATACATCAAATTTATAGAATTCATAGAATCTATGTTACTTGCTAAAAAAGCGCAGATTCTATTTCTAAATGAAAATATGTATCTCATTTTTAATAGCCAGTCGAGAAAATGAATATAAAGTACAAAATATCTGTTGAAAATCGAGAGCGAAGCGCGAGTGATGTGGTGAGAGGTTTGTTTGATTTGAACAAAACTTATATTCGAGATTGAGAAATTTTGTTCGATTAAAATAAATTTTATTGAATTCAGATAAAATATCTTCAAATTAAACAAATTCTTCGTTGAACTCAAACATCTGATTTCTTTGATATCGAATCAAACAAATGCTTGCTCATTCTATACATAGTTTTTGTTCAATTTAAATGAATTTTGTTCGATTTAAATAAAATTTGATGAAATTCGATTAATTTTTGTTTGCTTCAAATAGAAATTCGCTTGAATCAGATAAACTGGATTCAAACAAATTTATATGTTTGAATTATACATTTTTTCAGTAAACGTAATTAATGTAATTAACTAGTACTATTCTTGCAGAGAGAGCGTCAATTCAACACATGCGTGCAAGGCGTGATCTGCGAACAGGCCCGTATATCGAAAGACAACAGCCACTTGTAGCACATGACATAGTCAAAATTATGCGAGGACATGATGAAATTGGCCATGCATTTGCAGTAAGCACTTATCTCGCCGTAGCGCCAGCGCGTATCTTCAATACCTCATTAACTGAGTGGTACTTTTTTCAATATACTTCACCACTGACAGGATCAACTGTGAATCGCGGAATTGTAAACATGGAGCACCCAGTTTGTCCAGACATGCGTGCTTGCACACCCAATGTTGCCGTGCTTGAAGTTAATGGAGCTTTTCCAAAGACAGGAAATTTTGATAAGAATTTCTACCAAGAGATTAGTCCGGCTGGAATTAAGTGGGCTCAAGATTATATATCAACTTTGAGGCCAAGCTTACGGCAATGATGAGTCAAATAAAGATACATATCTTAAGAAATAATACACTCTCTTTTATTTTAATTATTAACATGTCCAGAACCATATTTTTTATTTGTGGGTAGAATGCAGAACGCAGTCAGCTTAGTGTCGCTCCGTGTCCCCAGAATCCAAGAGTGCATCACGTTATAATCGCCTCCCCCTCTTCCATTTTCTCTCTCCACTCTTCCCATTCAATGCATATGCAAGTATTTAAGAGTGTATATATTTCAAATCGAGCTGGCTGTGCATGCTCATATCACAAAATCGTTTTAGATGAAATACGTCTTTTATAACGAAAAACCTTATTTATTCCCACTTCTTTCGGACTATTTTTTTTAATAGTCTCAAAGAAGTCGGAATAAAATAAGTTTTTTCCGATAAAATACCAATTTGTTGTTTCCCAGATGTTGCAATCAAGAATAATTTACATCACGATGGGGTTGAATCAAATTTAATTGAAAGGAGCTTGCATATCCCATTAACGACCAAGACATCAATTTTTTAACTTATGTTCAAGCCTCATTATCATGACTGAAAAAGGAGAATATACAAACGAAAATCACGTTTCTTATAGTTTTAGGCATGCTCTTAAAGAATACATGGTCAGAATTGAGTTTGGTTCAGTGGGAAATCCAATATGGCGCCAAATTTTGAGAAAAGTACCAAAAAATCGGGATTTTTTTCATAATTTTTTTTCTACCCAAAAAGGTATTAGGACTCGACCCTAACTATGCTCAACGGTGATCGGAATAGTTGAGCTGCAAGAGAAAACTTGTCTCACCGATCTCAAATAGCCATACCCTTCGGCGGATCCAATATGGCGGACATGAAATTTTTGAAACTC
>JAUMHM010019079.1:0-16926 GCA_032362435.1 Melikaiella ostensackeni
CAGCAGTACAAAGTATTGACTGCAAAGTCTACTTTTAAATTATAAAGATTACCACCAACTGTTGGAGCAGCTACACAACACTCTTACAGAGTATACCTTCAGCTTCAAACGTGGCTTGGAAACAAAATAATTGCAACCAAGTGGACTGAAAAGAAGAAACTGTCAATTATTTAAAAGTACTCATGCCTTGCCTTACAGAAGCCTCAGTCATACCTGAAGATTTATTGAAAACAATCTCTTGCAGCTGAGAAACGAGTTGTGAAGGTGATAGATGTGCGTGTCAAAAGCATGGACTGAAATGTACAGATTCATGTACAAAATATCATGGTTCGGACAATTGTTCGAACTTTGACAAAATTTCGGAAGATTTCGATGAATACAAAGACGTTTCACGTGAAATCGAGCAACCAAGTCTTTGCTTAAACCCGGAAATTCAGTTATCCAAGGAATTTAGTGATATTGAAGAAACGTTTGAAGATCAGGAAGAAACCCAGTATACTGAAAATTCGGACCATGAAGATCAATTTGAAATGTTTCCAAGAAAACCTAGACTAGCGTAGTATTGTTTATTTATTTATTTTTATAAGTACATTGTGTTGTAAACATTCATAGTGTAAAAATTTTGAGAAATGAAATATTTTTGAAAACAAAAATATAAATTCTAAATAGTTTTAATAAAAATTGCTAATACATCTATAAATTTAACGAAAATTCAAAAGCTAATTGATTTTAAGGCAGAACAAATTTTAAAATTCGTATTTTTTCTTATTCATCTGGAGCTTTATTATTCGACTTGTATGTTGATAGCGTTAGCGTTCGAAAATGAAGCTTCTGGTCAAATAAAAAAACATAGTTTCTTTCTTATTTTCTCCGTCAAATTGAATGGTGCAATCAGCTTTTTAAGATATTTTCAAATTCAAACAAATTATCAACATTAAGTGAAAAATTGATTGTTGCAAGAGTTACTTTTCGAGTTTTTTCCATTTTTGAGCATGTTTTTAAATAGGGACTATTTTTTGTCTATTTCACCAAAAAGTATATGTCAAGACGAAAAAATTGAGCCCTAAAAGAAATCTATACCATGATTTTCTGAAGGACAAATTTTATTTGAAAGAAAGTATTTCGGACAGGAACAAATGATTATCTCGGGAGCCTCTTGATTTTTCCATATGAAAAAATTCGTGGACATTGAGGACATAAAAAGGTATACTTTTATCATGCTCTGTCAGAATAAAATTATCTTTGCGAGGATGAAAAATAAAAAACGAAAAAAAACATGGTTTTTCGCATTTTCTTCGATCATTTTGAGGTTGTATGAAAAAGTTATCCATACAAAAGTTGTAGATTTTTTTATAATCTATATGGTTTCTATTGAATACTTTTCTCTCTGACGTCAACTTTCGTCGGAAATCACAATAATACCATTTTCACCCTTTTTCACCCAACCCAAATCAACCCAGCCACACCCCTGCTCACGCATTTATTTTTTTTACGTTTATTATAAGCAACTTCACCATTTTCAGTTGTCCAAGTACTGTTAACAATTTTCTTTTTTTTTTTGCCTCAAAATAAGTGAACTCGCCTGGACTACAATGTCTCGAGGAAGCCGTCCCAAGTTATGCACGCTGAAAAAAAAAATTTGAGCATACAAATTTTGTTTTTGTTTATAATATTTGTCAAATGTATAGACTCATTTTGTCTAAATTATCATGGTGTCTTAAAAATTAATATAATAATATTAAAAACAATTTTTTTTATTCAATTTTAATTTAAAAAAATTTAAGTAGACATACACAACAGAATCTGACACTGTGGTATATAATTTTTTTCACTTGCTCGCTGATTTACAATCTTTGAACTCTGTATGAAATAGGGGAACATAACCTTAAAAATTTCGATCCGATTCAAAAATGTCGAAAAAGAATGACAGAATTTCTATTCATTTGGTGCTATCTCATTCACGACGTCTGAATCGGAATTAGCATATTAAAATCATTCAAATGCTGAGGTTCGATTGAAACGCATCATTTCGATTCGGAAGACGATTGTCCAATCCGCTTTCTTAAAAGAAACCGATTCACTAAAGCAATCGTTCAATCGTTTCTTTTTTTCCCGGGTTGTAGGCTGGTTCCTATTTTTAACAGAAAAGTATACTTTTTCCCATTATCCCACATAACAGTGCGGCGGGCACACGTTGGCCGCATGACGTGCGAGCGTAATGTGTCTGCAGGTATAGCGACACAATGCTTGCACGATCTACAGATCGTACGTAAATCCCCACTGCGGCCGCACTCGGTCTGCACAATGTGCAACACGTCTTGCGACCTTTATTCCGTCGAAGTATCAGAGTGACGTGCGGATTAAAAAAAATTCTATAACATTTATGAATTACATATTTATTATTTATTTATAATAACAAAGAAAGAAATTAATCGATTATTGATTGCTATATAAATCATTTACTATTTTATATAGTTAATGTATAATGAACCATTAAAATTAAAAAGCCCTGAAATTATAATATTGTAAAGTTTAAATATAAAATTTAATGAGCATTAAGATAATCGATCTATGAATGGTTTATTATTGCTATTTTCTATGTGTTTATCATTTTTCTTTCTACAAGAGATTTCACAGCCAAAGGCAGAAAATATTTCCATCACTGAAAATGCTCATTGAAAATTCTGTTATTTCAAAATTGAATAATTAAAACTTTCATTGATTGCAAATCAAAAGTGTAAAAAATGGAGTAATTTTTAGTTTTTTGAATTTCGAATTTGGGGATGAACATTTAGAGTTGTACAACATATAATTTAATTATTGTGCAATGCGCATTAGGGTGAATCGAAAAAAAATGGAAATCGAAAAGACCATAGTACTGAAAAGTTTGCCTTTGGCTCCCTTATAAGCTATAGGAATTCAGAAATTTTTGAAATGCTCAATTTTGGGACCATTGTGAATGTTAATTTTTTTAAAATGTGAATGATATGCTTAATTTTTATAAATTTTTTCAGATTGTTTACTTATGTTCACAAGAAAGAAATTTTTTTTTATGGCGCCGTGAAAGGAATAAAAAATCCAGAAGCAGTGAAAGTGATCCAAAATTTTTTTTTGGCTTAAAGTGTACTTCCAAATAAGTTGAGAATATCATATTAATGAAAATGTCGAGACAATTTCAAAAAATCATTATCTTGTTATTTTCAATGATGATTTTGATTTTTTCAATATTTCCGAAGTATATTTTCATGAGAAATTTTCTATGTTGAAAGAATGTTATCATGATTTTTAGAGCCTCTAGATTTTGTTTTATTTCCAGCGCTACATAAAAAATACATAAATAAATGCAAATAAAAAATGAGAAGGAGCTGTGCAATTAACAAATATTTTAACCTTTTAAGAGATGTTTGTGGGTAATAATGCAATTTTACATTTCAAATGATTCATTGGAAAAAGTTTGAAGTGTCAACTACTTTTCAATGAGTGTCGTTGATGGTGTAACAGTTTGAAAAAATTATTTGTTAATTTATTGTTAAATAAAATAAAATAAACGCTTTTTCAGTCATGACAACCAACATACATGTTTCGGATTTGAATAGAACACGTTGTGATAAGTTCATTAGAAGAAATAATTCTGAAATTTGTTCCTCTAACCACAATTAATATCCTTACCCAATATCAACGTCAGGGTGGACTCTTGTAATAGAATATATGTGAATCTTTTGCTAATAGACACTGCAATGCGCCAAAATTCCAGAAGAATCCCAATGAAGTCAGCGACAGGCAGAAGAGAAGATGGATAGAATTTCTTCGGAGAAACGACCAGATTGAAAATGTTGCACGAGAGAGTAGCACTTCAAATACGAGTAGTACAGCGTCAAACGTACCTGATGTTGATATTTTTTGTGGATAATGGCATGGATGATTTGAAAGAATTGCATGACGAGCGCCACAGTGATGATGATAGCGACACAGAATCTTCTGATGGAGCCACTATATCCTCACATGAACAAGAGTTTGATGATGATGATGATAATCGCAACTTGATACTATAAGTAGAAGAAAAATGAAGAACGCTTTTCTGAGTGCTGAGTTAACTCGTACACAAGGCAATATAATTTTGAAAACTTCGAGAGAATATCCTCTCAAGTATTTGTATCTACCAAAAGACAGTAGAACTGTATTGAATACACCTGCCTTTCTTGCTAGTGGATTTGATCATGAAACTGCAGGAGGGGAGTACTTGCATATTGGATTTGAAGATTGCCTTCTGAAGAAATTGAGTTTCATTCCCAGAGATCAATTGCCACCTGAAAGAACTATTTATTTCAGTACCGACGGTGGGAGGTTAGATAAAGGTGAAAAATGGCAGTTCTGGCCACACCAATATCGAATTATCAGCATTCCAGATAAGAGGCCCATGATAACTGGTGTTTTTAGAAGACGACATAAACCATGAAATTCCTTCAATTTTTTTGAAACGTTTCTTCAGGAAATTAATAAAGTAGTTGAAAATGGCGGAGTAAAAATCGGTGGTCGAATAATTTCTCTGCAATTACGATGCTTCATTGCCGACGTCGCAGCACGAGCTATGACTTTAAATCACTACGGTCATACTTCGTCAAGAGCATGTTCGAAATTTAAAGTCGAAGGATATTGATGCGATGTAGAAGGCTATCGAAATACAATGATTTCTCTAAGAACTCGGCACCCGCCTCGTACAAATGGAGGATATAGAAATATTATTAATGATGATCACCATGAAGAACGCAGTTCCCTGTCTCTGATACCAGTAGATTCAGGTAACTCAAGTACCATTCGAGGGTATGCATTTAATATACCTCGGAAATATGGAAAAAGTGTTCGAAGCACACGTTTCCGGTAAATACATTTAAAGGAGGCTAAGTGGTAGACAGTTAAGCATTCTTGATGCAAGAATGAATACTTTATCTGATTATTGTCCTACAGAGTTTGGTTCATGGTTTTCTACATATTGTAGAAGACGTTAGAAATTCAGGCGGTCTGGAAACTTTCAGTGCATTCTGCTATAAGAATAACATGCCGCAGTTCCCTAAATTTCTTCGAAAACCTGATCTTTCGCTTCAACAGTACTGCAAAAGGATGTTTGAACGGAGTGATTTTTCTAACGAGCTCATTGATGGTGAAGAACTGATTCAGCCGTCTTAAGTTCATGCTGAAGGGCATCTATTGGGTCTTGGAGCACATAACTGCACTCAGTTCAAGAAAATTGTCATCGGCAAATATACTTTTGCAACAGATTTGGGTGACAGTTGCTTTGTTTCAGATATATATTGTACCTTTGACGGATGTGGAAGTAAATTGTTATCCAATGCCAAAATGGAACGAAGCAGAAGGTCTAGAAGAGAAAATTCTTCAAAACGAATGGGCTTGAGTTACTCTTTTAGAATCACTGTTGCTTCTGCAAAATTAGTTTTACAATTTGTACAAACAAAACTTATGAAACATTTGAATGTGTTTTTAAAAAATTCCTCTTTCTGTTGAAAATACTACAGAGGAATTATAAGCATGTACCAATTACCATTTGACGAGGAAACTGTTGTTGCTTTCTTCTAACCTAAAACTTCCATATGTTATTTTTCAGTAAAAATACTTAGATGAGTCTTAATCAAGCATCTGAATCATAGAAATAAAGTGTACATGCCAAAATACTGAAAATAGAAGGAATCTTATCTTCAAAATCGACAATGGGTTCATCCTCGATAATCAATTCCTTCACCCTATACAACACTATCGTTTTAATGTTTTGAATAATAAATACGAAAAGTCGAACTCAAATTGAATTATACTTTTCTTCTTATTCCTGTTATTCCATGTTTTCTATTAAACTCATAACTTAAATTTAACTATACCTGCCGACGACCTTTTTCTGATTTTTTTTAATCGACCTTTTTCGATTTGATTTTAGAATAATGGATCCAAGTAATGATTCTGCTTTCCAAGGAAAGAGAGACAGTGTCACGAAAGAATCAAAATTTCCAATAAAACTGCCAAGCAGCGGAAGAAAGATCATTGTACCTAAAAAGAACTTCACCACATCCTCAGATGAACAGCCTATAAGAAAGCCAAAATCCGTATTCACTCTGTAGGAAAAGGCATACAAAAATTGAGAGCTTTAGTACAAAACAACTCGGCACTCGCTTTAATGTTAAAATCAAGTTTCGATTTCATGACACCTGTGCAAAATGTCAAATGAAAGAAGCTTAAAGCAAAGCCCCAACCAAATAAAGTTTCATCGCAGAGTAAACTGAATATTTTATCCAAAGATGCACGCACAGATGTCTTGAAAAGGACAAACGTGGACGAGACCAATGTTCCTGTCTCTAACTCTGTCTCCAGTTGTGCCTTCAAGCGGGCCTTAGTTTAGACTGCAAAAAAATATATTGTGCCAAATCCACGAGTTGAAAAATTGACAAGTATTACACCTTCAGACAATCTAATCCCATCAAAAAATAGCAAGAATGAAATAGAAAATTTCGCAATTATGCCAATCGATGAAAATAATTCTCCCCCGTAAGTATACAATTTTACGTGGTAATACCTTTTTAGTTTCGTATTTCTCAACACATTGTAAAAAATATAGTAAAATGAAAATTTTCAATTGCTTTTCCATACATCAAACAAATATGATTTACTATCAATCAACTGGACAAGAACAATGAAAGAATGAACGTAATCGTAAATATAAATAATGAATGAAAATTAAATTCGATTGTTCATTTTTTACTACTACTTCCAGAGAAATAACAAACGATAACTTTACTTCAGTACGGGATGCTGTACCTCCTTCGTCGCTCTCAACTCCTGGCGCTACTATAATGCTTTAGACCACACAACGAGCTTAGCATCAAGAGAAATAACTGTGAAGGAAAACATTTTATCAGACATATCTCAACGTCTTCAGTAAGTTGACGTATATTTTCATGCATTAAAAAAATTTAATTTGTAATTAACACTGAATTAATGATTTTCCATTCTTTTAAATGTTATCTGTAGGTTCATATCACCTCCGTGAGACGTAACACTTGGCCGTTTTTTTCGAAATCAGAAGTTTTTTAATCTTTTAGAAATATTTGAAAAATTTATATAGTTATGCAGTATAAAGTAATCAGTTATGAAAATCAAAAATATCTATTTACAGGACTGTTGAAAATTATTGCAGAGAAATTAAAACTTCTCTTGCAGTTTTGAAAGAAGATACTACTATTGGAAAAACGAAACCGTTGTTTGCTCCTCCTCAAGGTTTTCCTCTACAAACCTTACAAGAATTTAATTCATTTGAGCGAGATGAAATTGAACAAAACAAGCTGGTATGAATCATTGTTCTCATTTATTACACAAGTTTGAAAAATTTTATACGTTTCAGATTGCTGGACCAATGACAATTGATTTCGATTCTTTTTTTCCCGTAGAATCCGAATCTGAAACCGGAAGTAGTGAAGTAACTCGTTTTTAAGCAAAATGGGATCGAAAGTTCCGAAAACGGGCTTGTGGTACATTTGAACCCGTCTTGCTCAAAAACTGAAGCCAATTCACTATTTTCGATTTCGGATTAGAATTTCGCGTGAAAAACCCTATCGGAATAAGTTGTCATTGGCTCGGCAAAAAATGTGTGCTAATCAGCGCTATGCATATGTATATCATTCCTAGCAAATGAAAAAACTTTACCTTTGTTTCGTATCATAGCTCTATTTATGATCTTTTTTTTTATTATTCAACAAACTCTTTCTCACATTTTTGTATCTACAACAATCTTATTCTTATTCCTAAATGTGACATATAATTCCTGGAGAAAACGTTTATTTTTAAACATCTTTTTTGCAATACCGTGAATTAAGGAAATATGGAGGAAGAAAAATACGAAAAGCGCTTAATTTTGCTTTCGAAAGAAGCATCAGCGACAAACTTGCTACAGAATTTACGTGGTGTTGGGAAAAAAGAAACTACAAAGTTCAGTGGTTCTATAATGGGTGCACTCTTATTTAGTAAATAGAGATGAAATATAGGTCTCGAACTTTACAAATACTTTATTACAATAATAATAAGAATATCTGTTGAAAACACTGATTTCCTAAATCATATTTATTCTTGTAACTTCAGAAGTAATTCAGAAATGTCCTGATTTCCTGGAACCACAATCACAAACGGCATTCAAGTTAGAAATGATTGAGGTATTAAGGAATGCCAAACAAAGGTACTGAAATAGTATAAAGCACAACTCTCGCCGAAAACAGAAACAAGATCAAGAGATTAAAGTGAAAGAACATGATTTTCTTTTCGGAGAAGACGATGAGGAGAATGAAAGTGTGTACGGGAGTAATAATAGTAACTCGGAACATAAAGACTTTCATCTGCCGCTAGACAGATAGAAGATAGACAGATTGATAGAAATGACTCCTCATCCAATGAGAGTAATGTTTGAGAACAGAGCTTTCTTCTTACAATTTCAGAGTTTTAATGAAAAAGCTCGAAGAAGGGCGAGATAAATCATTTTAAATTTCATTTTATGTTTTATTTATTGTTCTTTTTATGATTATATGTTTATATCTTTAAAAATTGATCGAGATAGGGCCTCAAGAAGAACCAAAGTTCTTGTATTTTAAAACAATCCAAAGTGTGCAAGAAACTCGAGACTAAAAATTGAATTTAGTTTCTTAGACCAATAAAAAATCCTTCAAGTGTAACTTGAAAACACCCAGACCGAACTCATTTCAAATCAGGTAGGCAGTGCAAGTTCAAGTCACAGAATCGGTCGCCCATGAAACATGTTGTAAAAATTTCGCGAAGTTATGAGTAATTGATTTTTAACGGTATTTTTTTCTAAATACAATTTTTTCAAAACCTTTATCAATTAGACAAATGGTGGCGGGTTTCCTGAAAATTTTCAAAGACGATTTTCTTAAAAACCCCACCTTTCTTTTTGCTCAAATTTTTTTGTTAAATTCTCACTTGTACGAGTATGACCAAAGCACTTTGTTTTGTATAAAAAAATTCTGACCATAAAAATGCTTTTGCACGCCTGAAGCTCACGTGGTTTTTTTTTAATATGAGTAACAATTTAGCAAAAAAATTTGAGCAAAAAGAAAGGTGCGAATTTTTGAGAAGAGAGTCTTTGTATATTTGAAGAAACCCGTCGCCATTTTGCTAATTTTCGAATTTCAACATTTTTAACCGCACACCGAAAATGGGCACTAATCGTCACCAATAGCAGAAAAGAAAGGGTAAATATCCCAATTAGGTTAAAAGTGATGAAGGTTTAAAGAATAAATGTCTTATTTCCTTGAAATACAATAACATATTTCATGGGCGACGGATTCTCTGAATTGAAGTTACATTGCCAGTCTGATTTGAAATGGATTAAGTCCCCAATATTACAAATTTTTATTAAAAAAGGATTCTGTTTAATGTCGAGTTCTTTGAACCCACTCATTGATTATAAATTTTTTCTTAGGATTATAGTATAGTGTTTTATTTAAAAGACGCGAGAACGTGTGTGATAAGACTGAGAAGTAAATCTTAGCGTTGTCTATTCAATCAACAGTTACTCAAAGCCAAGTTCGTTTTATAATTTTAATTTTATTTTCTTCAAGAATGGTTTTGATGAGCATTTAAAAATAAGGAAAGTTCTTATATTTTAATAGTTTCCTATTCGGAGTGCAAAAACCTCCGGCCTAGACTCGAACTCGTTTCCTAAAGTGATACAATATTTTTAAAATTAAAATTCAGAAGTTTCAACATTTCTAAATTTACTAAAAACGTATTCTATTTCATGCGTCGAGGGTCTTTACCCTCAATTATAACAAATGTTATCTCAAGATTATAGTGTTTTAGTCAAGAATGCGGGACAAAGGGCGTGATGAGACTGAAAAGTAAATCTTGGCGTTGTCGATCGAACAAAAAATGCGCTTAAATTACGTTTGTTTTACGATTTCATTTTAAGTTTATCTCACTAAAGCATTGTTTATATACTTTTAAAAAAAAAATCGAGTTACTCGTATTCTCATACTTTCAATACAATTATAAAGGGCGTAGAAAAATTAAGAACTACAACCATAACTATGCTATAACTATACTCGTATAACTATAACTATAACACGACAAAATTTTAAAATTTGCAATTAATAATATCTAACATTCACAAATTTTCCTAAAAATACCAAATATTCTTTTGTGATCTTTGAAGACAATAAAAATCTTATTTTGGAAAAACAACTGCCTCTTCACCTTCTCATTGATATTATACTAATTTTCAGCATTTTAAACAGAAACAATATGTTGCGCATCGCATTTAGAATAAACGACACCTGTTTTTCTTAAAAATGTCAAAAATAATTTTTGAATCAGGAACCTTTCTCTAAAAGCGTCGTAATTCATCGTTCTTGTCACTGTTATAAACTTGTCATATTTATTTAAACTTTAGTCAATATGTTACTGCATGCGAGCAATATGTGAAGTTAAATATCTACAAAATTTGAACTTGAAAGTCACAATTCACAGAAAATACACATAAATCTGTGATACTACTAAAAATGCTGTAAGCTCAATGGAAAAATGATAGCATTTTTATGTTTGACTGAAAATCCTATAATTTTAGCAGACTCACTTTTCTCCATGTGATACACTACAAAATAGCCTCGACTTCGTCGTGATGTGCTCTTTGAGGTTATATTTACATTTTCACGTTCAAATCCACAAGAAGAACCATATTTCTCATAAAAGTTGATCGATTCAATTTACTTATCTTAATGCGCACTTGAAAATACCCAAACACTTAAGATAACATCAGATTATAATTCACATAGTAACATTTCGGGTCATTTCGCATCGTTTACGAAAGAATGTTGAATTGTAGCTGTCACTATCCCACATACCTGTTACCTGTCGGGATTTGGGATTCTCGCTTGATAGGGTTGACTGCGTTGCTTGCGCGCATTTTTCTGCGCATGTGACGATTGTGCAATTAAATGATAGAATCTTGACAAATCTACAGCAATGTAGACAATACACTAGTATAATCAATTAATGATACTTGTAAACATTACAAATGATTTAAAGGTAGCGTCGGGCCAAAAATCAGATCTCTGAGAAAAAATAGATGTCATTTCGAATAAAGAACATTATTGTTAAAATGCAAAAATTTTAAAACCCACAAAAACATTCATTATAACAATGCTTTTTGCAATCGCATTTTGTCTTAGGATCGCTTCTTATCAATTTTTGAAAAATGTTTGAATTTGAATGAATGATGGCTTACTTTTACGGAAAAAACATTTTCTACAACTTCACTGTTTTGGATTATGAAAGCAAATTTTTCTATGGCTAAAATGGTTAAGACAACCTTTTTTTAAGAAAACATTTTTTGAACAAACAACTGTATTTGGAGATTTTTTATTCATTTTCAAATAGGAAATAAGAGAGCTATAGGGTATGTTTTCCCTGCAAAAATAAGCTATTCCAGCTTTTTTTTAATCTGGTAAGAAGCGACAGTAAGAATAAATTCAATTACAGAAAATATTGTTAAAGTAATTATTTTTCGTAAGTTTTAAGTTTTTTCATAAAAAATCGTTTTTTTCATAACGCATTAATGACAATATCATTTCCATTCTTAAAATTATAGACAATTTTTTTCTAGAGACCGGATTTTCTGCACGACAAATACTTCAAACACGTTTACAGGCTACTTACAGAAATTTTATTCTAAACACTACATTTAGAGAAGAAATATTCACCTAAATAGCCACTTACTGATACCATTTTCACACGTAACAAACGTATTCATAAATTTCTTAACTGTTCATTAATATTCAAGTCGAAATTACAAAATCTAACATATCGTTACCATTCAGTAGTTATAAATCCTTACTGACGAATACAAATCGCATATCAGACTAAATTTTTACTCTTTGGGTAATTTATACGAAATCACAAAATTTTTCATTATAAGTTGTTAATCTTCTATCTGAAGCGAAAATAACACAAAATACAATTTCCCAACGTACGATATATAAGCTTGTTATTAACTAACGTATAAAATAAGTATCGGAACTAATAACTGATGATCGCAATGTTTATGAACGAAAATATAAATTAATTTTTTTAAATTACAGAAATAAAAATTTCAGCAACAAAATAAAGCAATAAATTATTGTAGGCAGTAATAGCATTATCATAACTACGAATTATACACACACGCACTCTAATGTATGATTTCTTTTAATTCTAATTTTCCTTTAAGCGGTCGGTTCCCGGATTACATTTAACAAATTAATTGTATTTATTGACGGGCAACACCAACAAAGTTCCATCCCAATATGCCTATCGGAAAGCTGCTATTTAACGAAACTTATTTTATTGCAAAAATTATTATTTTTTACCAAACGCTCGGTTCTCGAATTTTATTTCACAAATTACTTGTATTTGATGTTAGGCAACACAAACCAAGTTTCATCCCAAAATCATTACCGGAAGACTTCCACTTAACAGAATGTATTAAATTCAAAAAATTGGTTAAAATTAAAAAAAGCTCATTTTCTTCTAAACGCTCAGTTCTTGGATTTTATTTAAGAAATTACTTGTATTCGATGTCGAACAACAGCGAACAAAATTTCATCCAATATCTCTATCGGAAAAATGTCATTTACGCAAATTTATTGAATTTAAAAAATTTGTTATGATTGAAAAAATTATTATAATTCGCTAAACACTCTGCTCTTAAATATTATTTTACAAATTACTTGTACTTGATATTGAACAACAGCAAAAAAAGTTTTATCCCAATATCTTTATCGGAAGACTTCATTTTTTTTGGGTGAATCATTAGTTTTCTGATAGTGATACGGGCTAAAGTTTTTTTAGTGTTTCCCGACATGAAATACAAGTATTTAGTGAAATAAAATACGAGGTCTCGTTGTTTAGAGGAAAGTTCGAATTTTTTTAAATTATTTTTTCAATTTGCCCGAATCCAAATATTAGTCTTCCGATAGGGATATTGGGATGAAACTTTTTTTGCATTTGTCCGACATCAAACACAAGTAATTTGCGAAATAATATCTGGGAAGCGAGCTTTTAGAGAAAAATTAGAATTCAATAAATTAATGAGATTAATTTGATAATGAATTACAAATAAATTGAATGAATTTGTCTAAGCGGCAGTCTTCCGATAGGGATATTGGAATGAATCTTTGTTTGCTGTTGCCCGACATCAAAGACAAGTAATTTGTGAAATAAAATTCGAGAACCGAGTGTTTGAAAAAAATTACAATTTAAAAAATTTTAACCAATTTCTTCAATTTTAGCAGTTTTTTTAATCCATTAAATTTGTCTGAATGATACTTTTTCGATAGGGATATTGGAATGAAACTCTTTACGCTGTTGTTCGACATCAAATACAAGTAATTCTTCAAATAAAATCCGAGAACCAAGCCTTTAGAAAAAATGAGCATTTTTTAAATTGATAAAAAAATGTTAATTTAATAAATTCTATTGAATAGCAGTCTTCTGGTAATGATTCATATTGGGATGAAACTTTTTTTATTTTGCTTGGCATCAAATATAAGTAATTTGTGAAATAAAATCCAAAAACCGAGCGCTTAGGGAAAAATTATAAATGAATAAATTTTTAAACTGTACATTAGAGTGTGTGGGTAGATCAAACGTAGTTGTAATAGCGTGATCGTTGTCTAAAATAATGTATTAATTATTATTGCTAACAACTTTATTTCAGTAATTTAAAAAATAATAATCCATATTCTCGTTTATAAACGTTGCGAACTTCAGTTGCATGATAATAATATGTTTAAGGCTGTTTAAAATATATGTTAACGGTCGTTGCAATGTCATATTTTATGGTGGACTTTAAATCTACATTAACTTTCATCGCATCCGTTCATATTTTATTTGCAATTTACTTAATTCGAAGATATTTAATAGCGACCTCGAAGTTATTACACATCGTTTTTCACGACAAAACTTATTATATATAATGTACTATATATATAATATACTTATTATATAATTTTATTAATTTTGAAAATTTATTAATTTTCAATTTTCGGTATTAAAACGAAACTCTAATATGATTTTCACATCCATTTGTATTTTTGTTCAAAAATACAAATTCCAATTGCACAAATCTAAAATCCTTCTTTTAGAAAAATTACCAGATTCAATATGTTATCAAGGTATTAACTACTTTCAAATTAAAAAATGATTGCAAATTTTTTATCCCACTTGACGGAAATTCAATTCATGGCGAGAAAGTAGGTATCTATGGTAAACTTTCCGATAGCAGAATCTATTTTCGAAAAGTGGCTCTTGCCCACATAGTGTAACGTTTATGACGAAGCAAATCTAGTTTTGTGTCCCCTCTTCTGGGGAACTCGCGGAGTACGCATAGTACAATTCTTTTTTTAATGTTTTACAAAAGGGACTTTCAGAGGAAATAATATTCCGCAATCTGGACATATGTAGGGTCCTCTACTCGGTCTTCCTCTTTTTTTTCTTAAATTCCTTTGAGGTATCACGGGGGCGTCCAAAACACTTCAATGATCTGAAAAATTAAATCAAAATGTTATATTAATATCATTCTTCACATTTAAAAATAAGACATACACAAAAGCAGTATCAGTTATCACACAAACCAGATTAAGTCCTTTTTTATAGTGTTGTGATGATTTATAAATAAATAAATTTGTCAAATTGTAGTATTATTAAATTTCATTAATTTCTTAAAGATCGAAATAAATCTATTTTCTCTTGAAAATTTTTTGTGTACTGAAAAAAAACATTCAAAAGTTCACAATTAAAAAATGGACTTTGAGACTACCTGCTCTTTCGACTCATTAGAGACAGATGTACAATAAATGTACACAACAGGAAGAAGAAAGAGGGTTGAAAAAAAGAAAAGTAAACCAAAACCAACCTCACACTCTTTCTTTTCTTCGTCTTTTTTACACTTCGTGATCGGTTCCGCATGGCAGCCCAGTGGGAGTGCTCCGCCGCCGAATGGTGCTTTGCTGGCTCGTGAGGGGGCGTGGCTGATGTGAGCTAGCTCTGCCGAGGTGGTGTCTGCCGTGCGGGATCAGGGATCAGCCCCTTCGGGACCCTGAATGCTAAAATGGCTGACTGTAGAATGGTTGACGTAAATCAGTATTTTCGAGTTGTAATTGATGGTTGGCATGCTTGAATTTTAGAACACTTTGCAAAGAGTGGGTCTATACCAGTCTAAGAGAAATAGAACACTAAAGAGGCGAGAAAGTGACACATTTTTGTAAAACTAACCTCAAAAACAAATACACAACTCGAGTGAGAAAGGAAGATAAATAAATAAATTAACCATAAGTGCAGGGGTGCAGCTACAATTTTCTACGGAAAAATGGGAAAATCTATGACTCCAAAATAAAGAAAATTTCTACAAAAAAGTAACGAAAATTTACAGTTTCAGGGATCACCCCGGTTCCGTAGTTCAATTTTAGGTAAAAAAGAGGAATCTTTTCTGAAAAAAGGGGATTTTATTTATAATTAAATACATCAGAAAAAAAATTGAAAAGATTGAAAAATGGAAAATATATGAATAACGAAATTATGAAGTGCTCGTGGTTGAATTTGTTTAAATATATTTTTCTAAGCATGCAAAATAGAGGAAAATAATTTGAAAAACACAAAAATGACTATCTGAGAAACGTAGTTTTCATATTTTTGTTTCTTCGGACTTTTCAATTTGTTTCTAATGTATTTTTATCAGTTGAAACAAGCTCCAAAATGTTCAAAACATTTTTAAATCTCTGCCTAAAAAAGATTGGTTGAAAAAATTTATTATTATTTACGAAAGTATCAATATTATGAAGATAACATTTTTTCTCTTTTTCGTTTTTACGCATCTAAGTGCGAACTGAATTATTATAACCTAATAAGAAAGTCCAACTTTTTTTTGTTGAAAAGTCAAATATTATATTTTTGGTTGGGAATTCATCTATTTTGATTAGAAATTTCATTATGTGGTTGAAAATGACTTTTCTTGTCGAAAATTCATATTTTCAGGTGGAAAGTTAAACTGTTTTTCAAACAATTCAAATTATTGGCTTGAAAATTCAGCAGTTTCATTGACATTTCTTTCGGTAGAAAATTAGTCTTTTTTGGTAGAAAATTGATCTTTTTTTCAATTCAACAATTTATTTCAAATATTTGGTTTATTTTATTCAACTATTTGGTTTAAAATTGTTCTTTCAGGTAGAAAATTATTCTTTCTGGTTGAAGGTTCATCCTTTATTGGTTGAAAATTTAACTATTTGGTTGAAAACTCGAATGTTTTGCAGAAGATTCGTCCTTTTGGATAGTGAAATAGCAATTTGACTCAAATTTCTCTTCTTTATCAACTTAAACATCATTCTTGATTTAAAATTCAAAGTCTTTTGTTGAAAATTCGTCTTTTTTAATAGTAAAATAATTCTTTTGGTTGAAACTTCACCTGTTTTGTTGAAAATGCAATATTTTTATTTTTAATAAAAGGAATTTAAAGCATTCGAGGCCTTGTTCTGAACAGAATAAGAAAATAAATCGTTTAGGAAATATTTGAAACTGATATCAAAAAGAGTCTCTTTTGAAGCGTCTTGTTTTGTAATGTCTTGAAATTCTGTTCATGGTTCTTGAAAAATGAATCAAAGCTTTTTTAAAAAAGGAATTTTTGGATCAAAATTCTTGATTTTAAGTGTTTGAGATTTTACAAATTTGAAAAAAGACGATTAGGTGAAAAGGGGACGGACTGTGATCCCTGCAATTAAAAAGGACTAAAATTTACTATTTTCAAAAGCAAGATGTAGGTTCTCATATATAGTTCATTTCAGGAATAAAAATTTCTATAAACGCATCTATAAATGAATACCATTTGATAAG
>JAUMHM010019085.1:0-16926 GCA_032362435.1 Melikaiella ostensackeni
CCTAGAGAGGCTAAACAGAATCATCCGCGTGAAAATGTCTGAGCACCGAATGCACCATGAGAAGACAGCTGTAGAAAGAATAGTTCTTCGACGCAAGCTTAGGGGCAGAGGGGTTATGGATGTTCGTCGATTGTGTGATTCTCAGGTTGCACAATTGCGGGAATATTTCCTAAACAGGACTAACATCTTTCTCTACGACTACATCTGTAGAGTTGACCTGCTTACCCCCTTAAAACTTGCGGCTGTTGATTACCAGAACATCGGTCACCTCAACACCGAGCACCTAGCTGCTCAATGGAGGGGTAAACAGTTGCACAAACAACACCGCCAGACATCAGACCTTCCTTGCGTGGATAGTGATGCTTCAGACCTCTGGTTGAGGCGGGGTTCACAGATGCTGCCTATGTGGAGATCCCAATGAGAAAATTGAACACATCGTTGATGACTGTACGATGCTTGCTTCGCAAGAACACACGCGCCTACATGATGATTCTGCTAGGACCATTCACCAACAAATTGCCCTGAGCAACGGCTCACTAGAGAGATTTGAGCCTTACTATAAATATAGCCCAGTTAAAATGTTAGAGAATGAACACCATCTCCTTCACTGGGACAGGACTATTCTGACTGATCACCTAGTCAGACACAATTGTCCGGATGTCCTCTGGTTAGAAAAACGTGCTCAGCATGCGAGAATCATAGACATGTGTTCCCCTAAAAAATAACATTAGGCTCCGATACAGTGAGAAGATCCAGAAATATTCGGAGCTGAAGTAGGAGATCTTGACGGTGTGGAGTGTGAAGAAAGTCACTATTCACCCGGTCGTGATCTCCTCTACTGGAAATGTTCTCGCGAGGTGCGTACAAGTCTTGGAAGAACTGGGAGCCCGGAATTCGCTACACTCTGTCTAGAAGGCGATATTGCTCAACACGTGCCGCGTCGTCCCGAGTTTTCTGGGCGTAAACAATAATAGCGGCTAAAATCGCCTTATATGGCCATCCAGCGTACACGGTGAATGACTGTTAGGATCACATTTTTATTTTCTTTCGAGCTCTGAACTTTTAAACATAATTTTTTACTTCTCTTTATTTTGTTTATGTGTGCGTCCGTGTATATGTGTGAAGCTGTGTGTGTTTATATCCTGTCCGGTGAATTAATTGAAATTTTGAATCGTTGATCTAAGTCGTTGGCATTGGAACTAACGTTTGTAAGAATGTCGGATTCCTATAAACGGGCTTTCCAGCATGAATGTTGGATCCCTATAGACGGGCTCACCAGTGTGTATTAGTCGCGAATTATGACGAATGCGCAAGCAGAATATAGAGTTCCGAGACAACGACTGACATCAGTGAATCTACTGAGCACTTGCGGCGTTTCGCGACAGTGTTTAGTAGCGAAGTACCGGGTCATGAGCACCTGTGGGTGGGCCAACATAATAATAATAATGATAATAATAATGATTTACCTTTCTTCCCATGTAATTTTATAAACTATAGTTAACATGTTAATATTTTTATGAAGCAAATGTAAATTGGAAATTTAGTTACATCTATACAATAAATTTTTAAATGAACCTACAAAGTATAGTCCCACTCAGGAGTATGAGAACACTTACTAAACTGGTGACTAAGAACATGCACTCACTTTTTGCAATATATGTTCGAAACAAAACAAGATAGAATAATTAATGAAAACGCATTAATGAGGTAATCAAATTCCGCATCTGCTGAAGCTCATGAGAAGAATTTTCAATGAATAGAAACAAAAATGAGATAAACAGTATGAGGGAATAAGACTGGCGATCAAAAACATGCACTCACTTCTCGCATAATATGTTCCGTATAAAGTATAAAGACATAAAACTAGTGATTAAGAACATGCACTTCGACATGCACTTACATCTCGCATGATCTTCTCGACCAAAATGGGATAGAATAATTTATAAAAAAGCGTTAGAAGGGTTGTTGAATTCTGCGTCAAATAAGCTTCATTAGAAATATTGTTAATGAATAGAAAAAAGAGGGGGTGAACAGTACGAGGACGTAAAACTAGTGATTAAATTAGAAAAGGCATGCGTTATTATAAATATGCACTCACTTCTCGCAGGATATGTTTCGAACAAAACGAGATAGAATAAAATATGGGAAACCCTTAGAAAGGGTAATAAAGTCCGCATTAAATGAGTCCTGTTCAAGGTATTCTTTACCATATAAAGTAGAAACCAAAGGAAGGAGGACATTATTAGGACATAATTTCGTGAGAAAGACCGATCTAATTTCTGATTCTTACCGATTTTCATGACTTAACTTAAACTTCTGTTAAAATGTAGGAAAATTGCGGTAGCAGATCAAAAGTCACGCATAGAAAACCTACAACACTTCCTGATAATAGTGAAATATCTTCGAAGAATCCTTTGAAATCCCTCTAAATCAGTTAAAATTTTTTGAAATTCCTTGAAAACTTTTAAATTCCATGAAATCCTATCAAATCCTTTCAAATCCTTCGAAATACTTCCAAATTCCTCAAAATCCCGTGAAATATTTTATTTATAAGAAATCTTTTGAAATCTCATGCAATTCCTTCAAATCCATTGAAATATTCGAAATCTCATTTAATATTCAAAATCTTATAAAATCCTTTGAAATTCGTTGTAATCTGTTGAAAATCACTAGAATATTCATTGCTTACATCGTTAACAGAATTCTTCAATAAATGGAATTTATTTCAGTTGATTAAGAAAAAAACTTGAAGAAAATAAAGATTGATTGTACCCTGGTTTCCAACTTACTGGTCATCTTTGATTTTATTAGTAGATATAATATAATCAAAACATCGTTTCTTCATACTAAACATTGTTTCCATCAAAATCTTGTTTCCATCAGAACACCATGTTCGTATCAAAACCTTGTGATTTCAAAACAAACATGCATCTATCGATACATCATGTTTTCACTAAAAAATCAGATTTTAATTTTAAAAAACGTGTTTCCATCTCAAGACATGTTTTCATCAGAACCTTATGCTTCCATCAAAACATCGTGTTTACATCAAGACTTCCTGTATTCATCAAAACATCATGCTTTCATTAAAAAAATGTTTTTATCAATACATCATGTTTTTACCTAAAAATTTGATTTTAATTTATAAAAACGTGTTTCCACCCCAAAACCTTATGTCTTCATTAAAACATTGTGTTTTCATTCTAAGCATTGTTTTCATCAAAATCTTATGCTTCCATCGGAACACCATGTTTCCATCAAAACCTTATGTTTTCACCAAAACATCGTGTTTTCCTCAAGATTCTATATGATCATCTTTAGTAAAACTATTTTAATTTTTAGCGAAAATAAAAATAAAGAGACTGGGTTATGTATAAAACAACAATATTTATTTGAAACAACATATACAATCACGTGTGCCAAGTATATTTTTTCCATTTGATGTACTCGCCCAATAAAAAATTGAAATCGTCCATGATGAAAAATACAAAACGATTTTTTACTAAGCGTTTACGCGTCACTTTTATAACTTCTTTTCCGGCTTTTTTGGTTTTTACACAATACCAATCTTACTTAATACGAGTCTCAGTTCTCGTTGGAGATCGTAATAAAACTTCCTTAATTATCTAATCAATTACAACTCATTCTTTTTTTTTATAACTGGTATCAAGAACTAAGTTTTGATTTCTTCACACATGTTTTGAAAAACGTGCAGCAGCGGAAAACGTTTTTCTTAGCTACATCTTTCAAAGCATGGTCACTAAGTCATGAAAAACTTAAGGAATGATTTAGTATGCATAGCTGGGTAGTCCAAAAAAGGTTTTATTTTGGTTTCTCAAATGGCCCCCATACAAAAATGTTTCTTTTGGTGTCAAAATGGCCCCTGATTTTTTCTGGGATATAAAAAAATATTAAGGGGTTTTCCAAGTCTGTCTTCATGAATAAAATGCTTAGTTTTATCACATAATCGCTGCTGATGATTTTTTTTACTTTGACAGAGATACAATGTACAGTTTTGACACAAATATATCACTCAGATTTTTAAAAATTCATCAAAAAAAAATTGGCGTTTTATTTTTGAAACCCAGCTTGGGGGGCCCCTAAAGCACTGTTTTTAAATCCGGCCAAAACTGTGAGTGATGAATTTCACCCGAAACAATGTACTGTACGCATGCCAAAGTAAAAAAAAGACAATTAGCGACTATTCAAATCGAATAAACAATTTATTTACAAAAACTGACTTGGGAGATACCTAGATACCTGTACTCTTTTAAAATTCTGCCGAAAACCAGGGGCCTTTTTGACACCACCTAACGCATAGTATAACTATTTTTTTCAGTCCACTTTAAAAAGTTTCTATTAAAAATTGCAATTTTGAAACCATGAATGTGTGATTATTTATCAAATAGTGTTGGTAATAGAAGACTTATAAGTCTTTAATTAAGATTAACTCTAGCATACCAGTTATTATCGGTGTTACAAGTTTAAAGATTTTTTTTTATTTATCTCGCTAGATCTAAAGTTCCGTAATAAAGACGAAGGTGGGAAGTGGATTGTATTATATACAAGTACACACGAGTACAATTACACAAGTTACACCTTTTGGTACATATACTCATTACACTCTATGATTAATAATGGCGTCACAGCAATTGTTTCTTGGGCACAAAGTTCGTCACCTGACAATTAGCGTGAAGGTGACACAGATTGTAGAGAAATTATTAAAAGAAAATTTAAAAAGTAGAGAAAAGAACATTTCCAATCAATAAATCAAAAATAATTAGTTAGACAATTACATATCAAAAATTCTAGAAAAAATAGGAAGTGAAGAGAAGTATAATTTTGATTTCTCCGAGTTATTGTTAGAAATAATTTATATTTTGCCGAAGTTTCATTTGGCATAATTTTATTTTAGGAAATAAAAATGAGTCCTTATTTTTACTTTTTCGAATTTCTTTTTGGCATAGTTCTTATTTTACCAAACAACCATTCTTCCTAATTTCTATTTTTTCGAATTTTGATTTGTTATAATTTCAATCTTTTCGAATCGTCATTCATTAGAAATTTCATTTTTTATAAAAATGGCAAACACATAAAAATAGTTGCGCCAAATTCAAATCAACCAATCGGAAATTCAGATTGAAACACCAGATAGCCGATTTGAATTTTAGGCTATTACTTTTATGCGAACGCCATTTTTATGGCAAATGAAATTTTTGTTAAATGACAATTTGGAAAAATCAAAATAATGGCAAATGGTTACTCGGGAAAATGAAAATTAGGTAAAATAGTGATTCTGTAAAATAAAAATGATTCAAAATAGTATTTCAATAGAATAGGAATGAGGTAAAATAGTGAATCAGTCACACGATTTCCGGTAGAATAAATATTGAAAAAAAAAGGATTTGGGGAATATTCATGCCCCTCGAATGTCAAAAATTTTTATAAAGTGATCTTTTGCAATAGCTGAAATGCCTAAAATTCGATATTGGAAGTCATTCGATTGTGCGTTTTCGATTCAGTCAAATTTACTACGAATATTTTGAGAGTTAGTGATAATGATATGACGAAGTATGAATGACGAAATAAAAATTAGAGTGTAAAAAATACTTTTGGAAAAGATTCGTTGTTTTACGATTTTTGATACACTATATTGTTCATTATACTCGTAATACTATTCTAAGTATTAAAAAATTTTTATTTCAATTTCCGGTATCTGATTGGAAATGTTTTTTTTATGAGAACTGAAAGTAGAAGCTTCAAATGACATCGAGTTTAGATACAAAACTTCTGAGGAATTCAAGAAGCGAAATGATTAAGGCCACTCTTTGAAACAGCGTGCTTACTTTTCATGAAGAAAAACTGAAAGCCTTTTATAAAAATGCTTTTGGACTTCAACCCTACAAGCAACTTAAGAATTTATAACTAATTTAATAGTTTTTCCAACAATTGATTATCGGCAATCAATAAACGATAGGATTGCCAATTTTAGAAAATCATAAATTCTCGAATTCTGATTATTTTTGCTCAAAAAATCAACTGGGTTCACCCAGGGTCTAAAATATTGCGTATCCGACACACTTTGTGTAGTCTGAATTTAATATTGTATAGTTCGAAATGAAGAAATGTGCATTGGGAAATTAGCATTATTTTTTAGGCACAATTATAATTATTCTAGACTATTATTTTTGAAGGTGCATCTAGTTCTCCCCTGAAAATTGGCGGAGCTGGAAAAAGGAATAGACTAGTCGCCCCAACATTTCGGGATGACAAGACACTTCCTAATTTTAAAGTATCTAGAATGAACTTCGTTTACTCAAACTGTTATCCTCTAGTATATAAATTATTAAAATTGATATTTCTTTGATGCAGGCTTTACAGTCTCTCATCTTCTCCCCTCTTTATCACTTTTTCTCATTTTGCCACTTAAATTCGGAGTGATTTAATAGAACTCAATAAGAAGCTTCAACTATTTTTGGTTGGTAGTTCATTCTTTTTGGTTCAGGAGTCTGTTATTACTTTTTTTGTTAAAAATTTTATTATTCGGTTGAAAATTTAAGTATTTTTTTCCAATTTTAAAAATTTTGTTCAAAAGTTATCCTCTCTCTGGTTGAAGATTAAATTGTTGTTTGAGAATTCCTGGTTTTGGATTTGAAATTAAACTCTTTTGGTGGGAAATTCAATAATGTGGTTGAAAATCAACATTTTTGTTGAAAATTCATACTTTCGGAATGAAAATTCAACTGCTTTGTAGAAAATTCGCCTTTCTGGCTTTAAAAGCTAATAATTTGGTTGAAATTATTTTTCTTTTTGGCTGAAAATTTTTTCTTTGTTGAAAATTTGTCTTTTCGGTTCAAAAATTCATCTCCTTCGATAAGATCATCATCCTTTTTGGTAAAAATTCTATTGTTGGGTTGAAAACTAGTCTGTTTTGTTTGAGGATTCAACTAATTTTTTGCTCTTTCTTCTTTTGTGCTTGAACTCAAATGATTTTGATCAATGATTATAAACTTTTTTGGTAGAGAATTGATCTCTTTAGCTAAAAATTCAACAATTTGGTTGAAAATTCATGTATTTTGTTATAAATTCATTTTTTGATTCCACATTAGTCTCTTTGGTTAATAATTCAAATATTTTCTGGAATATTCGTCTTTTTCAAATTAATTTTTTAAATTGAAGATTGAATTATTCTATTTAGGATCAAAATTCGTCTTCTTGGCTTGAAAATTCAAAGGTTTGGTTGAGATTTTGTTTATTTTTTGACTGCGAAATATTTTTTGGATAGTAATTCAACTATATTGTTGGAAAATTGTCTTTTTTGTCGGAAAATGCATCTTTTTTGGTACAAATTTCATTCTTTTGGGTGAAAAAAGCAACTGTTGGGTTGAAATTTAATCTGTTTTGGATGAAGATTCAACAGTTTTTTATTCTTCTTTTGTGGTTGAAATATTAACTATTACATTTTTTGTCGAGGATTCATCTTGTTTTGTTGAAAACTCTACTTCTAGGTTGAAAGTTGAACTACTTTGTTAAGAATTAACCTTCTTGATTAAAGATTTATCATTACAATTAATAATTTAAATATTTCCTTCAATATTCGTTTTTCTCAAATAAATTTTTTCAATTGAAAATTAAATTATTCCGTTTTTGGAATGAAATTTGTCTTTATGGCTCGAAAATTCAACAATTTGGTTGAAATTTCGTTTCCTTTTGACTGTGAAATCTTTTTTGGTTGGAAATGCAACTATATTGTTGGAAAATTGTCTTTCTTGTCAGAAAATGCATCTCTTTTAGTAGAAATTTCATCCTTTTTGGCGAAAAAAAGCAACTTTTGTGTTGAAAATAATTCTTTTTTGGTTGTGGATTCAACTATTTTTTTATTCTTCTTTCGTGGTTGCTTTCGACTGTTTTTGATTAAAAAAAAAACTTTTCCAGATGGAATACTAACTATTACAATTCTCGTCGAGAATTCATCTTGTTTCGTTGAAAAATAAACTTCCAGGTTAAAAGTTGAACTACTTTGTTAAAAATTCATCTTTTCGTTTGAAGATTCATCGTTGAAATTTTATCTGTCTGGATGAAAATTCAACTATTTGGTTAAAAATTCATTTTCTTTTGGTGGAAATTAAAATTTTTTAAACAGAGATGTTAATTATTCCATTTATTCTTTGAAAATGTATCTTTTCAGTTGAAGACTCAACTACTTGGCTGATTTTTTTTTGTTTTTGCTTGAAAATTCGACTTTTTGGTTAAAAACTTGTCTATTTTGTTAAAAGTTCAATATTTTTACTTGAAATTTCGGGAATTTTAAGCGTTTTAAATTGCATATAATACAGTAGCCATATTCATTACATTCAAATGAATTTTCTCTCACATTTTCGTCAAAAATCACCTCATTTTCCCTGTTTCTAGAGCATATTTTGGCCTGTAAAGCCTCTTATCGATAAAGTTAAAAGAGTGTTTTTTTCGGATTCTTTTCGAAAGTGCCCCCCTTTTTTGGTTGAAGATTCATCCCTTTGGTTGAAAATTGAAATATTTTGTTGACACTTCGTTATTTTTTTGAACTTAAGAACCAATTTTTTTGTATGAAAATAAATAATTTCATGTTTGGTAAATAACTGATCTTTTTTAGTTGAAAATTCAACTTTTCTCTCAATTTGAAACATTCAAGACCCTGGGTACACCTCTTAAGAATTAAGTAAGAAGATAAATTTACCTTTTACCAAAATTTAATCACAATAGCAGATCGACAATGGATAAGTGAAGTTCAGTGAATTCTTATCACTAGATGCTTCAAATTTTGGTCGGTACAGCATCCGAACATGGTAAGATTGAAGGATGAAGCATCAAAACTGCTTTACCGGCAGTGAATCAATCCCTTTCATGTTCCACATAATCCATTCGAAATCAATACTTTTCTTATACAGAAATTTTTCTTTTTTTTTCAATTTCAGGAAAAACGCACCTCATTGCGAAAAACAATTTTAGTTTTACGAAAGAGATGATGAAAGTTGATTATAATAAAAAATATCGAATAAGACTACTCAGAAATTTAAAAAGCTGCAACAAATTATTCTAGACGTGCAAAATGCGACTAGACCAGAGAAAAACGATCTGCTAGTCTTTCATAACTGAAATAAAGTTATTTCTCTTTAAATTGAAGCTGTTGATTGATCAATAAAATTCTAAGTAAAAACCAATTTTTCAAGTTGGCTTTTTCTGATCTAAACGCAATTTCCGTATTTAAATTTCGCGGAATTAGCGACGAGTTTGTCTTGTGTTGTCACTTAACTTAACAGTGTAACGTTTGCATTATCTTAACAACAATAGTAACAACGTGTTCTGACTCAACAACATACATAAAATTCTGTCTGACATCCATATCGCACTTAGTTTAACAAACAGTTCACATTATACAGATCGCGATTCTCGGAAGCATTTCACTACAAGCTTTTTTGGCCAATCTGCACCAAAAATATGCTTTTTCGTGAGTGCAAAGTGTTTTTTCCACCCGGAGATGAGGCGGGCGCAGAATAGTTTTTTGTGCCTGCTTCTTATGTCCCTGAGCGCAAAACGATACTTTGCGTCCGCTTCACATGTCCTCAAAGGTAAACTCTATTTCCTTCAAATTATCTCCATTATTTAAGTTACCTACGTCGTTTTTCTTATTTTTTGCAGGCGAAAGTTATAAGTACTATTCGGTTTTTTGGCATTTTGAAACGCTCAACGTGAGAAATGCAATTTTATGATACACATATTTTTACAATATAGCGCTGCTTTTCTCTTTTATGAATTTCACTTTTTTTAAATTCTCTCTTAGAAAAATAACACGAACTCCTAAAACTGATCGGGTTACAAAGAAAACTATTTCAGGAATACGAATTTTAAAATTTCCAGTGAAAGATTTTGCACTAATTAAATAAATGAAGAATATTCTAAAAATAATTTAATCTAACATTAATAAATAATGAAAAGTTGAAGCTTTTACTGAAAATTCCAAAGGTCGAAAACCTGCAGTCTTTCTTAAAATACCCGTGGTAATTAAATAAGTTTCATAATTTTTAATCATCAGAACCTTATTTTTTCATACAATAAAACTGAGGTACTATGTCTGAAAATTAGAATTCGCTCTTATAATGCCAACTGTTTACAAAGAATATTTAATCATTATTTTATTACTACTAACGTATTTTCACCATTAGCGATTATTTCTCCTTGACACTTAAATTCGAAAAATGGATTATCGTTGAATCAGAAATTTCTTCCGATATTCAAAAACGGTGAACTATAAGGGTAATTTCTTTTAGCAGACATTATTTGCATACAAAGGTAGTTTGTTTAATTTTCAATTATCAATACAATTTTTTGAGAAAGGGGTCATCCGCAAATTACGTAAGACGATTTGGGAGGGGGGGGGAAATCTGTCTGTTTTTTATGAGAGGGGAGGGGAAATTTAAAGATCTTATGTGAGAGAAATGTTTACTCAACAAAATAATAGATCCAAAGATAGTACAACTTAAAGGAAAGTCCACCAGAAATTCGATCTGTTCAAGTTAAAGTATTGCATTTTCAGCTAAATAAATGAATATTTATCCAAGTAGTTGATCTTCTACCAAGAAGATCTAGTCTCTACGAAAAAAACGAATTTTCAACAAAATACATAAATTTTCAACTGAAAAAGATCAATTTTTAGTCAACAATGGAATTTTCATGTTTCCGACTAAAAAAATTAATTATTGACAAAAAAAAAACAATTTTCAACAAAATATTTCAATTTTCAAAGAAAGGAATGAATTGTAAACCAAAAGGATGCATATTCAAGCAAGAGAATTAATCTTTTAAAAGAAAAAGACGAATTTTTCACCAAAAATATAAAAGTCGACTTTTCCGAGAAGAATAATTAACTGTCAAACAAAAATAGTTGAACTTCCTCATTGGATTCCTATAATTCAGTTCGAAAAGTTGAATTTTTTATCAAAAGTGATGATTGAAAAAAGAAAAATTTTCGAACAAGAAAGATTTTTCAGTGGAGAAAGAAAACAATTTTCAACCAAATTGTTGAAATTTCAAGTCAAAAAGAGAAATTTTCTAGGGAACATTTGAATTTTTTACTCCAAAATATTAATTAACAACAACATAATTGAATTTTGGGTCAAAAGGGATGAGTTTTTGACGAAATTTTTGAATTAACAACTAAAAAAAATAAACGTTCAACCAAAAATTGAATGATTCATTTTCAGTTGAAAAAATAACTTTTGATGAAAAATATATTGCATTGGTTGCACATTAATAAAAAATATTAATGTGCAACCAAAATAATGAATTTATAACAAAGTAGTTTAACTTTCAACCTGCTAGTTGAATTTTCAACCAAACAAGGTGAATACTCAACAAAAAATGTAATAGCTGATATTTCAACAATCAAAGACGAATCTTGAAAAAAATTATTGAATCCTCAACCAAGACAGAATGAGTGTCAACTAAACAGTTGCATTTTTGCCGAAAAAATATGAAATTTGTACCAAAAGAGATGAATTTGTAAGCAAGAAAGATGTCTCAGTCAAGCAAGGAAGAAAATTTGAAACAAATTGTTGAATTATCAAGTCTAATAGATAAATTTTCATCCGAAGACAAAGTAATTGAATTTTCGGTGGGAAAAATTATTTTTCAACGAGAAAAACGAATTTTCAACAACATGTTCAATTTATTAACTAAGAAGAAGAATTTTCAACCAAGAAAGATTTTTCCGTCAAGAAGAAAAAAATTATCAACTATTTTATTGTCTTTTCAAGCCAAAAAGATGAATTTTTCCACGAAACAGTTGAATTTGCAATTAAAGAGTAGATTTTTGAAGGAAACATATGAATTTTCCATCAAGACGATTAATCTCCTACTCAGAAAGACGAATTGTCGGCAAACCACACGAATTTTCAAGTAGTATATTTTTTCAACCGAAATAAAATAGTTAAATTTGCAGTAAAAAAATAAGTTTTCAACCAAAAAGATGAAATTTTAACCCGGAAAACTAATTTTTTATCAAAAAATGACAAAATTTCAACCAAATACTTTAAAAAAAATTTCAACCAAAAAAAAAAGTTACCTTTCAAACAAAAATGTTTGGATTTTTTTGTTGAGTTACATTCATTCACTCAGCGAAGTTAAATTTCTCACGGAAAGAAATAATTGAAAGAAGACAAATTTTCAACCAAAATAGATTCTTCAGACAGAAAAGAAAAAAATTTCTACCAATTTGTTGAATTATCAAGCCAAAAAGATGAATTTTCTAGAAAATAGTTGAATTTTCAAGAAAATACATAGTTGAGTTTTCAACTCAAAAAGACGAATTTCCAATAAAACAGTTGATTTTTCCACCAGAAGGGATGACTTTTTAATAAATTTGTTAAATTTCCAACAAAACTATTAAGTTTTTAAGCAGATAATAATATTCTTATCAAAAAATATTATATCAGACTTTTTGACCAAAAAGAATGAATTATCAACCAAAAATATTGGAATTTCTAATTGGTTGCGAGAAAAAAGGGCATTTGTAAAACTGAATATTTTGTTATTCAAACATTTTATTATCTAAAACTAATTTCATTAAGGTTCCACGTTTATTTGATGAACAGAACATGTATGTTTGTTCGTTTTCTAAGTTTATAAAATCTTAGTATTATAATTTTTTTTTTTTAGGGGGGTAGATTAGAGCAAATCTTACGGTATCTTTCATGGGGGGGTAGAAGTTGAAAATTTCAGAAAAATACCTTACGAAATTTCTGGATGATCCCAAAGAACTTTTAGAAAATAACTATTTCTGCTAAAAGAAAGCGGCCTTAGAAATGAAGATTGTGTTTCCCCAAGGGTCCATATTCATAGTGTAAACGGTTTCTCTACATTTTGAGCAGATTGCGTCCTCGCAATAGTGTATCGTGTACCAAGGTCGTAAAGTTGGCAATTTTCACGAGAGAGGATTGTCCATTGTTCGCTCATGATACACACGATATTTTTTGTCCATACCATGCATCTAAAGTTTGCCTTTGCGGGCATGTGAAGCTGGCGCAAAGTAGCGTTTTCCGCCCGGGACTAAAGCAGAGGGCGTAAAAAGCTACTTTGCGCCCACATCGAAGAGGCATACCTTTGCTGCAGGTTGAACGAAATGTATTTTTTAGAATATCTGACTGATGACAAAGATATTTTCATTTACAATTAAAAGTGTATTTGTATGTATAATATATTAAATATATTTATGTCCCGGTATATGCGAATGCATATACGCTAACGTTACCAAACATATATTGAAATTTAATATTTATTTAGTATGGTACACATCAATTTTAGCCATCAAGATTTAACGTATTGATTAATTTCGGTTCGTTCTTTTTCTTTGCTACCGGTCTTTTGTTCTAAAGCGCAAAGAACATTTTGTCAAGTTCTGTTTTCCCTGACACTATTTAAAAATTACTATTTATTGTTGGTGCCTAGCTAAAGTTATATTTTCGATTCAAAAGTTACAATTCCGATTTCTTTTTGGCAGTTTTTCTCTCTGTTTCCAAATACTACCTTCAAAAACTGAATCACAACGTATAATAAAATTTACCCGACAAAAATATATTCTTAATATTATTTTGAATTCTCATAACAACAATTATAATATCTATACCTTTTTTAGAGTTGAAACATTCGACATGAGACAAAAGATTCAATGATAAGTAGAAGAAGGAAATTAGCTTTAGGTAGTTTCTCATCGGCCAACTATAGCCAAAATTTCAAAAAAATTTCTGTAGTATTTTATTGTTAATATTCTTGAGAATTGAGTTTAAAAGTTAAATAAAAGGGCGTAGGGTGAAATAAAAATTTCGGAAATCGAAAGATCTTGCGATTCTATTCCTTTTCTCCCCACACAAAAAGCGATGATGTAAAATTTGGTTCTGTTAAAATAGGGAAATTCTGCCAAAATTGCCCGAAAAATCCGAAAAATAGGTTTTATTGGATTTCCTTTAGAATTATTGGTTTTATTAGGACATTTGATCAATGGAAGTTTTAGATCTCTATGAAATACATACTTTTTTTAGATCAATTTTTTCATTGAAATTACCCTTCCAGAGAAAAATAAAAAACGGAGCGATTGAGGGGAAAACAAAAATCATTGTTGATATTTTTCAGAATCAATGAAAACTTTTAATTTTGCCTACCAGTGGACTCCAGGAAAAATATAGAACAGGATTTTCGACCCTCAAAAACTCTAATTGAGTAGTTTCTGTTTGTTATCCAGAATTTCACAAAATGTAAAAAGATGAAAAATAAAGTGAAATAAATCACGACAAAAATTACAGGAAATTGGAAATTTTTCTATTATTTGGACGGATACCGTACTTTTTCGTATTTCCTTGATCAAGACGAACGCTACCCAATAATTGTCGAAAAATAGTAACCGATATTTTTCATGAAGTTCACTAGTGAGTTAAATAAAAAATTTGCATTAATTTTGAGAAATATAAAAAAAAATTGACTTTTTTCGCCCTGTTTTTATTTTTCTTGCGGAAAATTGCTTTAAAAAAAATTATTGGACCGGAAACGCTCTATTTTTTTGATATCTACAACTTTTATAAAAACAATCTTTCAATACACCCAATAATATTGAGTCTTCCGGGCAATTTCGGCAGAATTCCTGAAAAAGTTTGTTGTTTGATAGGAAAAAATCTACGCTATTAAGGTTTTAATGTGTTGAAAATAGTAGTCGATATTTTTCATTCAGTCCACTAGTAACTAAAATCAAAAATTCCCATTGATTTCAAAAACTATTCTTGCTTTTTAAGTAAAAAGGAAAATAATGGGACCGCAGGTTAATTTATTTTCCAAAATTCACATTTTACGCTATGCCCTCTTAAATAAGATGAACAATCTATAATTGTCGAATAATTTTTGAAATTTTTTGCATCCTTTTGCAAATTGTGTGTTCTGAAATTCAGAAATTGATTTTTGTGAGCCTGTGAAAGTTGATAAAAAAACTCTTTCGCTCACCGAGGATCTATGAATAATGATTTTTTATAGTTTTGATAGGGTGATGTTTCTATATTAGAACGATATTGAATGTATGGGTTAGATCATTAAAAATCACGAAGTTTCGCAAATATGTGGAGGCACTGAATTTTTCATTTTTTGATGCCCTTGCAATCGGCTCCTTATACATCGGTGTCAGAGCATTTATCTGTGAAACATTGATTAACATTTATACAAATTGTTTATTACGTATTCAGCAAGGAAATAGCTGGTCGATGTTGCAAATCGGTGTTTCGTGAAAAATCTTCAGTAGAGAGATTTGGATTCCCGTCAAAGTCCCGTTGAGGCATTGAATTTCATTGCACAAATCTGCCTCAGAGAACTCACGTACGTTTTCTTCCTTCTCCACCGGAAAATGTCAAAGGCCAGACTCGAGCATCACAGAACTGTTTCAATTTCCGCAATTTCTGTAACCGTTGGTTCCTCATTCGGAAACCTGTGAAGTTTCAAAAGAAAATTTGTCTTTACTTGATTTATGTAATGTTTTATAATGATTTTGTTCCAAGAGGTTCTTAATACTTTCAAACAAAACTTTAAAAAATATAGTCTACTACTAATTGTTAAATGTAATAAAATGCAATAGTCTGTCTGTCCACATTGAAGCCCTGATCGATGGGTGCAAATAATACTATGCTACCAAGGGTGCAAATAATACTATGCTATCATTTGGTTCTGCTATTAAGAAGACGTAGACTTTCATTCTTTACATTGTTTGGACAATGTCAAAAATAAAAGTCTACGTCTTTATAATATTAGAGCCAAATGATGGCAAAGTTTTATTTGCACTCATCGTTATGTTTCCCCTCACTTTTCGCGCGCTTTTGCCTCTTGGTTTTTTCTTTTACCACCCAGTTCGACAGTATATTAGTATACAGGTACGTCAGTTTGACATCTTATAAAATTCTGTTTCCACTTGAAGTTCTTTCAATTGAATAAAAACTTCTACACTGAATTGGAATATGAAATTCTCATTGTTAGATCCACATAAGAATAATTTGTATCTGACTTTAGGATCGTTTAAAATGATATAATGTGCTGAGAAAATTCCTTTAGAAAAGTGACTAATTACAGTTACTTCGTGAAAATAATAGCTTGTCTCAATTCCAGTCACTGATTGAAGTAATTCGAAGCTCCTTCGGCAGATCCTTTTTTTATATACGGAAACACATGTTACAAATTGTTATACGTGACTCACATAGGGCGAAAGTCTTTTAATACTGATATAAAAACCCTCTCGTACACGACGTTCATTTTCTTAGTAGACAGTAGTTGCAGTAAACAGTGGACAGTAGACAGTCCCTCATATATTAGCCATGTTTAATATTAAGCCTAGTAAGCAAATAAGAGTTCGGCTTGGTTCGGCTGAAGCGTTCTCACCTCGTGAGAGGAAGGAACCTTCTTTATCCAGGTACGGACACACCTACGCACGTAAGTATGTCCTTGTCAGGATAAGAAGGGATTGTTACGCTCCTTACTTTTTGATTGACAAAAATTTGACTTAGAAGGACTGAACAAGAGGGTTTGATAGGAACGGAGAGACAGATGGAGTGGTTTGTGGGGGCTTAGGATTCTCTGATGGAAGATAGAGAGCGTCTGGTGGCGCGTGTGTGATAGAGAGAGAGGCGGTGGACGAAAAGGCAAGTAGTAACAGGTCAGTTACATCAGCCCCCCCCCCACCCAATCATAATTTTAGAATTTCTTCAGCGCACTGAATTGCGTCGCAAGTGCGCTCATATGCGCCATCAATAAAAAATTTTGCGCCACAAAACTCTAAGAGTTATAGCCGGGGTTACGCGGGGGAGGCTGGAGACACGCTAGCCCCCACCCCCATTTGACAAATCAAATTTTTGATTATATGACCTTGAA
>JAUMHM010019103.1:0-16923 GCA_032362435.1 Melikaiella ostensackeni
TAGGAGGCTGTTGTTCTACTTCCATTTTGATGATAGCTATTTCAACCACCGAAAGCAATTTGTTGACAGATATTGAGCGTTTTTGGTCTGCTAGATTATGCTCCTTCATTCTTGTGGCTAGATGCGGGTATTTAAGTAAGGAGAGAAGATGATGTTTTCTCCTCACATTTTGTACACTATTCTGCGCCAAAAAATAAAGGCGCATCACATCTCTGTTCATATGGCAGAAATTTTTAACAGTGTACAAGTCACCAACATGCAAAAGCAATACAGCATTTGATTTTGAAAAGTATATAGGATGGTGATGTTGCTTGCATGAACGGTCTTTAAATTAAAATCCATTCATGCAAGAAATATGTAGAAACATGTAGAAAGATATAGAAACAATGTAACCATACTCTTGGGTCATAAAACTAAAAATTTTTTGTCCACCATTATGAAGAACTGCAGTCCGTACCGAGTCGCCGCCCTCTTAATGTCGTTAACTTCATTTTTTTCCAATTCCAGATTGACAAGCTTCTTTGTTGGAAGGAAATTTTCAACTTCAATTTGTCATAATTCATTTAGCACTGTATTAAATTTTCACTATATAAAGTGAATGCTTAATTAGCGTTTCTTTTCCTTACCGCTTAGCATCTTACTACGGATCGAAGCAAACAAGGAGACTCATATAGCTCTCATAATACTATTATTATTATACTCCCTCCAGTCATATATTTTTTACCCCTTCCATCTAATTCCAAGAATTGTCACCATATGGTATAATTATTTCAAGTTGGGTTCAGATTAAAGTATTGAACACAGGAAAAAAAAATATAGTAATATAAAGTTGACATCGAATCCAGGTAAAAGTTTCGCTGCAACAAAAATTAACCTTGTCTCATAATGGTCGATTTTGATTGAAAAAGTAGCGATAAATACGACGCCAGCGCTATCTACTGTCGTTTATGTTCATTAAACTGGAGCAAAATGACATAAATTTGCATTTGAAAGATACAATAATACCCAGCAATATTCAACATCAATTTAAGAAATATTTTCAATCTTCCGTGGGGTAATCAGTTTCAATTTTTGGGGATATCTGTTAAATTAAATTTTTACATAAAATAGACAGCCAGAAACTGACCCAGACGTGATATTCATGCAATTTAATCTAGTAACCTGTACCTATTGAATCATGTCGTTGAAATAGGTTGCGTTACCTGGTTTAATTCTCAATCGAAATCATAGTTCCCATGATAATATTTACTTGATTTATCCATATAGGAAAAGCTTTCCTCGCACCAATACTTATTTAATGTATCCTCTTTTTTAAACTCTTAGTACAACAAGAATAATAATTTTTGGATACTTATTATTTTACATTATAATTATGCTGGGACATGATTTTCACCCTCTTGATAGTATATTCATCACATATGGATTTCCAGGCATAAAATAGAATTTTCTGCTATATTCAATATCATCATCCCATTGCTTTGGAATAGATATACGTATTACTATTCCCTCCGTACCTTCAATATTTGTATTTATGAATTTTATTATCATACTTCTTACGCTTCTTCAGGAACAGTTCTTCTTGTGTGACTGCTGATAACTGGCTGAAAAAATTATCATTTAGTTCCAATATTATTCTATATTATAAATTAATTTCACGGAAATTTTCCATTATAGTTATCATGCTGTCATCAGCATGGAATTTGTTCGCTAGACATTAATTGATATTTCATGAAATATGACACATCTGACACAAGATCTCTCACAACAGAAGGATATCCCTGGGATAATCCAAAACTGTCCCCAGGATATCCTTGTTACACTAATGTTGAAGTTACATACACTCATTATCAAAAACATACATAAAGCGGCATTTTGGTGGAACAGAAAAAAACTACTGTGCAGCCCTATGTGCCATAATAAACTAGTGCGCAATGGATCAAATTCAAGAATGCCGGGCAATTCTCCCTCAATTTCACTTCGCAATGTGGCCACATGGCGGACATTTTTTTATTTGCGGGAAGCTTGCATGAAACTTGCGATGCGAACTTCTAAAACTTACGTCGCAAGGTTAGGCAAGCTGACCGCATACTTTTGTGCTATTTGGTAGCTTGATTAATTATTTTCAAAATCCAAATCGAAAAGTTATTTTTAATTCAGTTTGTAATCCGACTCACTCATTTTTAGCAATATCGAAAAAAAATCAAATTACTCATAACCTTGAATTCAACTTTAATAATAATGCATTAACTATTGAAATGTCCAATAAACTATTAGTAGTAGATAAAAAATATAATATTCACTTATCTGACGCACTTAAATGAAGTATCTTGAATGATACAATGAATTCAGCAAATTTAGAATCTATTGCAAGAATTAGGGGCGTGCAAAAAAATTGAAACTTGAATTGTGAATGAGTCAGGTCGAATTTGAGATCGAGCTTTCCGAAGAGCTCGAATGTTTTCGAATACTTGAAACTTTCAGGTACAAGAACATTTTCGATAGACTCGAAAGATTTGAGGTCTTAAAAGATTCTGAATGAATAATGTTAAATTTTTCAATTTTGACCTCCCTGGTACCGATTTTCATAAAAATGCGGTCACTCTTCAAATTTTTGAACAACCTTAATCCAAATTTTCATCACAAATTTGTTTCTCAGCAAATCGAAAATCGATAATGAATTTCATGAAAATGTTGTTAACATAACGAAAAGATGAGAGTTTCGCACATTAGGGTAGCTGGAAACTGTTCAAGTTCTCGAAGCTTTTTGAATTGTTATACGCGGCTCGCATAGAGCAAGACTCCTTCCTTTTTATATATGAAAACCCTCTCGCAGGTGACGCCTAGTTAATCTTTAGGCAACTACTTTAGATATTAAAAATTGAATGTACATTCGTCTGAAACCCCTTGATCACAGAAAAATAAGGCACCTTTCGTTTACGGGCATGAACAAATTCACACACGTTAGTCTGTCTATACCATGATGAGGAAGGTACACTCCTGCACGGCGCCGGATGTCGAGTGCTCCAATAACAGACTCCAAGCTTCCGCTTCCGCTTCCGGCGTAGCGAGCAGTCTCGACGATGGGTCTCATGCTGACCACAACCGTCACAGAGGAGCTTCAGCCTTACGGGGCACCATGGCTTTCTCTTGCCAAAATTGTAGCAAGGGACCCTCGTCACCTGCTACTCAGAGATCGCTGCCGTCAGTTACCTCATCCTGCGTATTGGGAGCGGTCTCGGTCGTCCTCGGCAACAATCCCTCTCGTGGGTATTTTGGCGTCCGCATCCAACGCAGAAAAGACTCACAGTCCGTGGGCACTCCTCCGACGAATGGCCTGTCTGGCCACAATTAAAGCAAGGGCCCCCTGCTTTGTCGCCGGTCGTCTCTTCCTGGAGCGGGGAGTCCGTGGGATCTATGAAGCCACACTACCTGAAGCTGGCTACAGCTGGATCGTACATCGGCTCTTCCTCCTGCTCCCCAAATTCTCGTGGCTGGGATAGCGGTTCGACGCTCCTTTCTTCCTCCTGCTGCTATACCGATTCCTGAAGCCATGAAAGCGATTCGACCATCCCTTCTTCCTCCCGCTGAACGGGACTTCGAGACCGTGAAAGCGGCTGAGCCATCCACTTGAGCTAGCAATGACATGGAGCACCCTCCGCAAAAGCATCGTACGGACCTGACCCGCGATCCCTGAGCAGCTCCCCCCCCCCCAGCCGTGCTACGGTTGTTGGGTTTATGACGTTGCTCGTCGGTAGGTCCACGGATCGGACGAGAACTCCCCTCAGGTCCACCTCCAAATGTAATGCTGGACTTTCTTTTGTCTTATTATAAACCGCGAAATTATAGGCGAATCGGAACTCGTGCAGATATATGTGTCAATCGCGTTGGATACCATGGAACTGAGTCATCCCGGTTATGACTTTATTGACAAACTCAGCTCCATTATCTATATTCACCGTCTCCGGATTCCCCCACCGATAGATTATCAGATCTTCGACGGCTTCACCTACGTTTTTGGCGTTAACCGCACGGAGGGCTTTACACTCGATCCACTTTGAAAAGTAATCGTGAAAGACGATGATATATTGAATTCCCGCCATGCTTTGTGTATAATGCCCTATAAAGTCCATCGATACCAGCACCCATAGTTGATCATCGACTCTCCTTCCGATCAAGCCGGGAGAAGCTTGCTGAGAGAATTTTGTACGCTGACAGGTATCTCACGCCTCAACATACCGCACAGCATCGCGGAAAATTCTAGGCCAGTTACACGAAGTAGCGGCTCTGGCGTAACTTTTCTCGATACCGAGGTGACCGGCTTGCGGTCCATTGTGTACTTCTACTGAGATTTTATATATTTTGGGGGGAGAAATAACCAGTTTCCACGTCTTCTGGTCCTTAACGATTGAGACAATCAGTGGATTTGGCCTAAAGAAGTATAGTCGACCTTCAACGGCCGCAATTGTCACATCGTCTTCATTCATGCGAGAGAGCGCATCCGGTATGTGGTATAGCGCACCCTTACGATAAAATATATTGAAGCGATACTCAAGTAGCTTGAGCGGCCAACGAGCTAGCCGGCCAATCGGATTGAGTGAATTATGAAGCCACTGTGGGCTACAGTGATCTATGATCAGCGTTGTTGAATATTTACATCCCGCGTCCGTCAGCACACGACTCGCAGAAGCTTTTACGCGTTCCTCGCCTTCAGTCACCTGTGTGGGAACCACGCCAAGGCCGTAACTACTTGCGGCTGTCTATAGGACAAATAGAACTTCAAAATCGGGACACGCTCAAATTGGGTTGTTGTTTATGCAAGTTCATTCGACGCAAATGCTGCCTCTTGGTCGTCAGTCCATTCCCAACCGCGATTCTTTCTTAAAAACCTTGTCAGACCTTCCGAAAGAGTGGCAAACTTCTGGATAAATCGACGGTGCCAACCGGCCATGCCTCGTTCATTTACTTGGTACCCCAGATAGCGAACTTCAGATCTACAGAACACACTTTTTTCGGGACTAATAGTCAACCTGGCGCAATTAATATAATCCTGTACCCTTTTCAGCTAGTTCAGATACTTCTTAAAGCTTCTCGATACTACGATGATATCACCCAGATACGCAAAGCAGTAAGGACGCATTTCTGGACCGATTAGTTTGTCAATTAACTGATGAGAGGCTGCTGGTGCGCCATTTAGCTAGAACGACATTTTTTGTACTGTGCAAGGCCACGCCACGATACTGAAAAAGCCGTTATCAACCGACAGTCATCCTCTGACGGAACCTGTCGGTACGCTTAAGCTGGATCAATCGTCGAAACGTCGACGAAAAGCCGATCGCAATTCATCGAGAATGTCTTCCAAAAACGAAAGCAAATATGTATCACCCTTAGTCAGCTCGTTGAATTTTCGATAGTCGACAGACATCCGGTAGGCATTGTTGGACTTTTTGAGCATAACAACGAGGCTTGACCATTCTGTCGGAAGGTGATCTACGTCGTCGTACATAGACTTCAGTACCACAGGTGACACTCGATAATCTCCCTGTTTAACTGGTGGATGTCCCTGGATATCGATACTGTGTTTGATGAGCGTGGTACACTCAGTTTTTGGTACTGCCAAGGGTATGGCATCCACTAAAAATTGTTTAAGCTGCTCTTCTCTGGCGTCAGATAGATTATACTGCAACATGTTTCCTGCTCAGCGATTTCTTCCGCACTCATCGTCACTATGTCACCGTTAGCATAGTGAACAGTATGTTCCTCGCTGGCACGCTTGGCCAAGTACCATGAATCTCTAAAGTCATTTTGGATAAGATCGAATTTTTTCGTAAAATCCCAACCTGAAATGCAATCTGGTGTAGCTCCGCTTGCTATAGGAAAGGCGACTTATCTATTTACACCATCCAGTTTCACTGGAAGACATGGCCTGATATTGACGAAGTCGTACCATTGTCCACACGCATGACCTTCGCTTTTGAATCTATCATTTTTCGCTTCACATTTGTTGATATTCGTTTACCGTTTATCGTTTTAAAAATGATCCCGACGATACCCCATTTATCAGCGCTACTATTTCTCCGGATCCTATTCGAATTTCGGCAAATATTCTTATGGCTTCATCCCCTAATTCGATTTCTTCACACAACGGAACTTCCTCGACGACCGAAAGAATCGCCGAGGGACTGTCTCTCGCTGCCGCTTCTTCTCTTTCTTTATTCATAATGTGTCCCCTAAGGGTTTACATGACCCAAATTTCTTACAATACTTCCGCATACATATTTTATAATAGCTCATCCTAGCTATTTACAGTTATTTACAACAATTGATATAAACTCTTATATCTTGATCCTTATTTATATTTTTTTCGTTAGCGCAATTTGTGACATGTCAGCGAACGAGTGAGCGAGCGACCGAAAGCGAGAGTGCAAGTGAGAGAGAGAGAGAGAAAGAACGCAACCGCATCTAAATCTACTTATGCTATTACATAACATTTACTTACAAATCTTTACGCTTCTAATCTGATCAACTTCCGTTTCCTTTTTCTTTCTCTTCTTTTGTACTTCCATTCACTCCTCCAGCCCCCTCCAACTCCTTCATTCACCCTTCCCCCAATCCCTCCTTCCCTAGAATCTTTACCACATCCTCTTGCTCGCTCCCTTTATCTTACATTCCTCCCCTACATCCTTCCCATACGTGCTCCCATGTTTCCTCTTCCCATTCACTTATGCTGCACATTCTGTTCTCTTCTTTTTCCCAGGACATCCCTTCCCTTACCTCGTTTCCCAATCTAAATCTTGCTATTCTTGTCCATCTTCTCTCTCCCTGACCTTTTTCTAGATACTCTGATACTCCTTCCTTTTTCATCATCTGATACCGTTTGTTATATTTTGATTACTTAATCATCCCCCATCTTTCTATCAATTCTCTTTCCCTCTCTCTTTTTTTCAATTCTTCATAGTTTACTCCAGTTCCGTCTTCTATATCACTAGCATTAAAAAACTCCCTCCTTCCTTCTTGCCATCTCATTAATTCCATCGCCCTCCCTCTCCTTTCCTCTGCCTCTATCAAACACCTCCTCGCTAACTCCCTTCCCTTTCCCTACCTTGGCTTCGTCTCAAATTTTCATACCCTCTTTCCCGCTCTAATACTTAATTTATCCCTTTGCACTTCTTCTGTCACCATATATCCCGGCGTCCTCATGTCTACACCTAACGTTCACCATATATACCTCTCCTGTGAACTCTCAATCTCTTTTTTTTCTTTCTATGCCCATACCTCTGCTCCATAACCTAATACCGGCCAGACCAGCATATCAAATAGCCACATTCTCCTTCTCCAATTTTTTTTTCAAATCTTTCTTTTCCTATTCCCTATATCTCTTTCATTACCCCTGCTGCTTTTTTTATCCTTGCTCTTATATAAGCTCTGTGATCTCCATTTGCTTGCAAGGTATATCACAGGCATTTGAACTCTTCTTCTTCTTCTTGCTTTATTACCTTCCATCTCCCCGCCCATTCTTTTTTCTTCTCTTTCTTTTTCTAAACCTCATTATCTTTGTCTTTTTTATATTTAAATTCAACTTTTTCCCATCCACGTATTTCTCCAATCCAGTAATTGAGCCCGCTATCCCTTCTTCATTCTCTGCCATCAACACCAATAAAACATTCACATACAATTTATATGATGTTGGAAAAAGTGCTACTCCTCTATAATCTTTAACGTCCTCCCCTTTGCCTTTTTCCACTATGGGCACCACTACTCCTTCCCTCCATAACTCTGGCCACTCCTCTCCTCTCCATACTCTATTGCACATTATCCATGACTATTCCATTAATTCTGTCCCCCCATGTTTCCTGACTTTATTTGGAATGTCATCTATACCAGATGCCTTTCCATCTTTATTATCTCTGATACCTTGACTATTCCCTTCCCTGTAATGTTCTCCTCCTCATCTGTTTTCCTTCCATATTTTCCTCCTTTCCTAACTTTCCTCTCTACCCCTCCTAGTAATTCCATAGAATATTTTTTCCATTCTACCATCTCAATATCCTGGTTTACTCTTTTTCTTCTCCTTTTCTCTCTATTTACCACTTTCCAAACCTCTTCTTCCATCCTAGCCTTCTCCGCCTCTTCTTCGAATCTTTCATTTTCTTCCTTTTTTCTTTGATCACACAACTCAGTATGCTCCTATTTTTTTCCTATATTTTGCTCCACTACTTGTTTCTTTTCTCCAGTTTCTTAATTCCCTTCTCACCTCCGTCTTCTTCTGTTTACATTCCTCATTCCATTCACTTCTATCCCTCCCTTCTCTAACTTCTTTTTTGCTTGTGCACTCTAATACTCTTTTTATTTCTCCTATCACTATTTTCATCTCCTCATTCACATTTCCTTCCCCCATTTTGATATTCGTAAGCTTCTCCTCAAACTGTTTTTTACCTTACATTGACCCATCTCCTCTTCCTAGTCCTTTTACTTTTGCTTCCTTTTTAGCCTTATTGTTTTTACACTTTTCTCCCTCTAATGTCACTATTATGTGAAAATGATCCGAATCTATATAATCCCCTACCTCGAGTTTCTTGACCTTCTCTCTTACCTCGTCGTCCACTACCACATACTCAATTACGGTTCCCGTTTTTCCTCCTGAACGTGTATATTTCCCTTGCTCATCACCCTCTATATTTCCGTTTAGGATAAATCATCCCATCTTCTCTAGGCTCTTTAACAATTTCTTTCCCTCCCCATTCAGTATCTTGTCTTTGGATCTTCTTCCTCGCTCTTCACCTTATTCCCTTCCTCCTCTATCTCCTGTTCTTGCATTGGAATCTCCTCCTATTATAAGCCTAATCTCTTGTTTTTTCCTTCCATCAGTTCTCTCATCTCCTTCGATTTCTCCTGCATATCACCGTTCACATAAACACCCACTATCTTCCACCTCTCTCCCCCAATATTTATCTCTTCAACTATTAATCCTTCTTTTTGTTCTTTCATCCCTATTTTAACCTTCTCTGTTATACATTCGTTCCTCACTCCCATCACCATTCCTCCCATTGCTACGCCTTTTTTATTCTTCCTCTTTGCCTTTTGAACCTGCCATTTCTAAACTCTTGGTAATCTTCCCTTACTCTTTTCCATCCCTTTTCATCTAGCCACGTCTCCATCATTACTACTACTTCTCATTGTGTCAAATTTCTCATAAATTCTCTATCCTTTCTTTCCAAGCCTGCTATATTCCAGTAGCATATCCTCGAATCTTCCCTACTTACGTTTCTCGTCTCTTTTTGTTTCCTACTATTTCTTATTTCTATATCACCCGTTCCTTTCTCTTTCGGCTTGAGAGGAACTAGGCGTCCTTTTTTTTCTTCCCTCCTTGTTTCCCTCAGCCTTGCATTTCGAACACTCCCTTTATACTAACCCATCTGCCCCACATCCAAAACAGAGCAAGCGTCTCCTATCTTTGCATCGCCTAAAAGAATGTACCATTTTCCTGGAATTAGAACGTTTCATATTTGACTTATTTCTTTTCGTTCTGTCGTTACTATTGTCTATATATAAACTTTCCCTGTTGTATGTTTTAAAATCTGTTTTCCCATCACTGGCTACCATATTACCTGAACTTGAGTTTCCTAGACTTTTTATTTCAAATTTATTTAAATCTTCTTTAAATCTTTAAATTTATTTAAATCTTCAACTATACCTGAAAGTTGGGTAACATTAGCGTTGCTTTTTTATACCTATCATTACTAGAAAAAGCCTCAATAGATACGGTACGCGTATTTTGGGTGAAATAATTCATCCGTTCGTGGCGGCAACGCATCCTCATCGTCACGAGCGGCCAATCTCTCATAATCTTGGGATATAGCCGTTAATTCATTATAGGAGTTAAAATCTCGGTGCCGGATTGCGCATCTAATTTGATAGCGCATATGGCGATAGGCTCTATAAAATCGCTTCTGGGCTGCTAGAGGAATAGGTCAAGGGTGTAAGCAATAAAAACCTATCATATAACTCAGGTAGTCCACGCTAGATTCTTTTGGACCCTGTCTACGAGCAATAATTTACTTCTCTGGACGTTTTTATAGTTAATATCGCCGAATCTTAAGCTGAAATAATACTTAAATTGCGACCATGATTTCCATTGGTGCCTACTATGTCTAAGCCAGACCAACGCGATACCATCCAAGAGAAAGGGCATAGCCAGCAAAACATCCTCTTGGCTTAATGCATCTATTGCCCTTCTCTTTTTACCCCATCTAGAAATGTGGTAACGCTCGTTTCGCCCTGACCATTGAAAGTGACGTTGTGGCAAAAATTGTCTTGAGTTATTCCTATCGTCGTAATAATTTGAAAAGTCACCCGAATTATTTTGGAAATATTCGTTCGGCCTAGCTTTCGACTGAATAATTTGATGTCTCAATTGAGTTGCTACGAATAGAAGACCCTCGGTATCGTAGCCTACTGATTGAAAATTTTGTAACCCATCGTCCGTACCGTTTCTTATTTGGTAACGTACACTTGGAGTCTGTGGAACCGCATTTTGACGCGTTTCGTATCTAACCTCGTTAAGAAAATTTAAATTACCATAAAAATGCTCTCCTGACATCGAAACCGATCTATTGAATGCGGGTGTGGTATTTTGCCAGTCATTTTCAAATACGGGATTACTTGAGATTACTTGTGATGGTGACGTGATAGTCGGCCTATTATCCGTAATCCTGCTTATGGCCCTTGTGCTTGTGTTCGTTGTCATGGTTACCTTGGACCTAAAGGATGAAATCTGACAATCGATCTTAGTGTTAGTAATCTCAGAGAAAGTATGCGGAGGCTCCGCGCGGGACGACTGCTCAGATTGTGAACCCGGTAGTGAAGTACTTCTTTTTACTACTGTGTCCTCACTTTCAAACGAGTTAACAGACGTTTTATCATTTACAATCGTTAAATCAAGTGGAGTTCGGTGCCTAATAGGTGGAAAATTCACTTGATTGGTCGTATTCCCATCTATTCGTGACCACGCGAGCCGATTCAAATTAGAAGGAACTAGTTCTCAAAAAAAAAACTAATAACAGGCGTAGAGATTATATTAAGGAACATAACCTCAATCTTTCATCCGCAAGAATCCACTGTTTTTGTTCGCTGTCGTACTACAAAACGAAGCCGCGAACAAAATTAATCCCAAAAAAGCAAGTTTCCACTAAACACGTTAAAATATTTTTTCCGATCCTAATATCAATATAAGATGCACAATCAAACATAGGTTCGCCACATGCCCTGCCGCGTTTGAATAGAACCCCCATCAAATGATTTTTCTCGAACTGTCAAATTTTACGCGCGAGAAAAAAGAAATGTATTTTGACCTGTCACCTAGAAATCATCAACAAAACTTCCTAGGTTGATTGACGGATTATCACACCTCAGACTTTTTAATTAAAATGTATATAACCCAACTTTCACACCTTTAGTAAAACTATATTGATTGACGAATTATTACACCCCAGTCTTTTCAATTGAAATTTACATAACCCAACTCTTACACATTTAGTAAAACTAGATTTATTGACGAATTATTATTCTCGATAACTTTTTATAATACAACGCGTACGTAGCAGCTTACCTCGCTACATGACTTGTCACGAAGCTCGTCCGACCAGAAGTGTCTTGCCTCTTCACTTCTCGACGGTTCCAGCTACATGCGCCGTGAACCAGTTTGAGTCCACGACGGGCAACAGCTTTTTGCACCCGCGACTACGTGGCTCCATAGACTAGAATATGGCTCATGCTTCGTCCTGTTTGAGAAGATGATTTTGACGCCACGAACCTCCAAGTTCTTTTCCTTCCTTGCCTCTAGATTATACTCGTCCTCACCGAGAGTAAAATGAAAAACCAAACTCAGAAAAATCAGTTTATGTCATGATTTCTTAGTTCGCCCCAGATAAATTTGACCTTATTATACCTTTCTTTGAAAGCAGAGATAGCGTCTACAAAAATAATACATAACAGACAAAATAAAACTCTGAAGTCTCATTGGCTTCTGGCCGGACCTCGCTCTCGCTGCGGCCTCCGCGAAGGGAAGAAGAGTTGTTTACAAGCAAATAAAACAATTAACACAAACATGTAATGTGCAGTCCGAATTGCTACATTGCAATTTACTGAGTTCCCAGATGCGATAGCCAGCATACCGGCTATCAAAACCTGGCCATCGTTTCTTCTCTCTTTCTCTTTCTCAAGAGACCGCTATCTTCAACTCCCCACTTTTTCTCTCTCTTCTTTTCGAAGTCGTTCGTTTGTCTCTCATACACGTACGCCCTGAGCACCCTCGAGATTTTAGAAAGGATGCACAAGAAAAAGGGTGTCAGCGGGTGTATCTGTTACCCCCAATTAGCGAGATGAATCTCAATCTCCCATGCGGGATAAAAGGACTCAACGCTTTTCTCGCTGTTCAACGGAAATACACCGATACTATATAGAGAAGAATTTACCTCCTACTTCCTGGTATCGACTTTCATAAAAATCTGATCATTTATTAAGCTTTCAAAAAGTTAACTCGGAAGGTTAGCTCGAAACTGTTCTATTTCTTGAAACTATTTGAGTACTCGAATCTATTCAAGTCCTCGAAACTGATACAATTATCTGCTGTCAATAACACTGAAATCAATGTTAATCAAGTTTTATCAATTATTTAAGTGATCAGAGTAAGGAGGAATGAGATGTAGGAGTCAGAGATGGATATAAAGGAGAAGAAGGAAGAGGATTATATAAACTCATCTATCATGCGAGAACAGTTACTTATGATGCATAAGCAGTGACAAAATGACTTTCATATGTCCTTATTGTTCAAAAGCATATTCACGACTCGATAATTTGAAAAGGCATGAGAAATACTCTAACACGACAAAGAATCTTACGCATGATGGAAAAGACGTTGACCAAATTGTAAAGCTGGAAATAGAAATAATGCCGAGGAAATCATTTCAGTCATTAATTGAATGCAAGAGGCTAGCTTCATCGAATAATATATTTAATAGTCAATTTTAATACTTTGACAGATAGTTGAAGATTTCAAATAGTTGAATTAACACTTGTGTTATGTCATTTAACATTTTCTGTGGTTACTTTGAAAATCCCTGATAATATGGGCCCAGCATGGTACTAAATAAGCAATAGGATTTTTATTTCTCAATATTATAAAATTCTCTACACGTAGGGGCAAACGAGGCTAATTACAAGAAAACATGAGACGCTTTGAAATCTAGATACGAAGATAAACATTTACTTATTGATAAAGTGTTAGATGATTTTGCTTGCTATTCGTGCTACTAGTAAAGAATTTGGTTAAGAGTTAAAACATATTTATAATAAATATAAAATAGCGATAGATTCACTTAATAACTCAGGTGAAGCAAAAATCATTTATGCATCACATTATAAATCGATTTGGTAAGCAAAGTGAGAAAGCCGGGGAATCATCCTTGAGACCAACGTGTATCTAGAATTTAGCGAATTCGCAGGTTTTTTCAAAGAATGGATTCATGCGTTGGAAGCAAGGAATCCTGACAAGCAGAATACGAGCAATCAATTTTAACATGAAAATATAAAATCACGTCACAATATGAAAATCTTATCACGTAGTCGCAAAGTGTAGACAATCTCAAAGTAAAACAGTAAATCAGCGCTATGGAATATTAAAAACAAATGATTTATGTTTTTTTGTGCTCGCTCTGGCAATAAGCCCAATAAATGCTCAAGTAAATGTCGAAGTAATAAATACAATAAATTTCGTCACTCGTTATTGCATCGTGTAACAAGGTTAAAAAAACCTGGTCAGCGCACGGCCCTGCAGGCCTTATGGAAGGACTGGGGCGTAGAAAGAGAACAGCGCTCGTGAGTTCTCCCAAGCCAACACTTCACTCTTTCATTATCGTAGAGTCCACCTTGGGTGTCACATGCTCGTGCTGATCCGCCCGCCCTACAGTTTCTGCCATGTGAGTCACCGCGCCAGGACCTGGACAGCGCTCAACCAGCCTGGCCTGCCTCATCGGTTTTCGGCTCTGTCAACTGGACCGTTTTGCAACTACCACATGATCATTGCCTTGGCTTTAGCACCCGGCCCTGCATCCTGTTTCCGTCAGAAGCCACCATTTCCAAATACGGATCCGACTCTGGAAGAGCCGTGTAAGTATAGAATGAACTGTGACCAAATTACAAAGGTTGTTTTTTAACTGCTTTCACTAGTCTCTCGGCATACCAAATCCATAAACCCATCCTTAGCCCGTGACCCTGTCACAGCTTGGTGCCCAACGCAAAGTTCCGCAAATCCCTACTCGCGGTAGTCAATCGCCACCACGTAAAAAAACTCTACTATATTGTCTCGAAAAAACAGCAGTTTTCGTGCATGTATTGGATATCTCAGCCAATCCTCCATCGACTTGCATGAAATTTTTTGAGATTAATGGAAAATCTTTAAAAAATAACTTCTACTCATACACATTATCTATTTTTTAGAAACTGGACACAGCAGATTCAGAAAACATGAGAAATATTTGTATTGCTTTGAAGCGAGTATTTTATTTCACACACATTAGATTGTTCACAGCATGCATGCCACAAATTTCAAAAGCTTGGATATATTGAGAAAGTGACTTACATGTATATGTCCGTTAAAAAAGTTGGTACACTCTGCGTGTTCACGAACTTTATCACCAATAAATTAGAAGAAAATTGAAGCAAAATTGTGAGAAATAGGAAGCATAGCTGCGTGAATCAGAGAAATTGGCGCGCAAAATCTTAATCGAAAGGTACGCTATCTCCGTCCACTACCAAACGATCAGATGAGCGAGGGTACTCGGTGGCGTTATTCACAAATTTTCCCACGGTTTCCCGCTCCTCAGTGGATGAGTCCCACTACGTGAACGCGTAACAGGTCATCCCCCGAATTCAAGAATCGAATCGCTGGAATAAAGAGGTCTCGTGATCGAGTCGAACCTCGTGAGCTAAGTCACAGAGTAGAGAAACAGAAAAAACAACAATTTATGAAAGGGAGATAAAGAGAATTATAAAGTGTGAGAAAAAATTGTTAACCTTTTCAGACAATACAAAAATCAAGAAGAAAATAGAAGGAAAAATTGGCAAACTTCGGAAACTAGAGTCGGAGCAGAAAGCGACGAAAGAGAAAGAAACGCGAATCAGAATGAAACCACAGAAAGAATAGAAAATAGATATTGAGACTTTGTAACGATGCAAGACACAAAATCGGAAAGCAGGGAAGTACAGTCGAGTCAGTCGCTAGGCGCAATAAGCGAAGCGATAAGTAGTCGTACGTACGATGAGTAAAGTTAATGATTAGAAAATATAGATACGTCGGTAATAGAATCTGATACATTAGATAACAAAAATTGATGAAAACGAAACATTGTTAGAATTGTTAGAGAGGGAAAGAGCTGAAAGAGCTAGATTGAGATAAGAAAGTGGCGATGAGGAAGAATTAAATAGGTCCGAGAAAATTCAAATGATAAAAAGTTCAGAGAACGAAGTGAAAAAATTAAAGAAACACTGAATAAATTATTGAAGTCAAATCCTCAAAATTTAACACGAGAAGATTTAGATCTTTTAGGTAGAGACAGAAATTTACAGACTACGATCCATTTCTGGCGCAACAGCACGGATATAGAAAGATGGGATAGACTTGAAAATAGTTAACAAGAGATTGCAGCAACGTTATTCCCGTTTGGAATGATTCAAACACATTTAGAATTTCGACATAATAATGTGGAAGTAATCGATCGAAATTCGACTGATTAATTATTACAAATAATTGACTAGTCAATATAACAGTCGAGTTATTTACAAATAGAACAAAGTCCGCATGTACCAGTGCTTGTTTCTAGCGTGGACAAAAATAATTGATAATTCGAAATTGAAAAATTGATAGCTATCAAGGGGAAGGGAATTCCATAGCTCAGAATTTCCCGGATCTGAACTTTAATAATCAAGGACAAAATTGTAGGCAATCGGTTCAATGCCACAATGGCGGCAGGAAAGGCCATTTTCGCCGTGTTTGTTGGTATATATGTATACGACCAGGAAAGCGAGAACAGTGGTTATTAAAGGCACGCAATAATCTACGGTATGTAAAAGCGCCCGAACAATTAAAAACAGATAAGGGAAGAGGAAGAGAAACGGAAAATAGAGATAGAGATGGTAGGAAAGTAAAAATAGATTTTGTTAGGGAGGTCAGCTTGCGATATCAAAACGAAGGAGCAAAGACAGATTCGCTACCATGAGAAGACTCCGATCCCATTTCGCTATACCCCACCTACCACATCACCACCTTACAGGCAATCCACGAGGATCAGCTCCCGTGGCAAACCATCGCCAGTTGAGACAGGTGGCACAGAGGCACGAGGCTCCCAGCCCTTACTTGCCCCAAGTCAGTAATGCTACATCTGTGCCTAACCGGATTACAGTTCTGGCCTCCGAGCTGGTCGGACGTGTTTTTCGGTCGATCCCTGTCACGCCTTTCTGAGAACTAACGTAGCTTATTCGTATTTTGTGTTTTGAAGTGTAAAGTGCGTGTTAATTCGGTAGTAATGACGACCAACGAAAAGCTAAAATCTCTCTTGCTATCAGTTCAAGAGAATACCTATTGATTGTTTTGAAACGACTTTCAGAATTGGAAGAACAGAGGGAACAAGACCTGTTCTAGTTACATTCACGAACTCGAGATCCAAAGGTGAGATATTTCAGAAGGCTGAAAATCTGCGCTCTTTGAACGTATCTTTCGCAAACGACTTTACTCAAGAATAAAGAAAGATACGCAAGAAGCTTCGAGATTATCAACAAGAGCTGGAGAGTCTTAGGAAGTCCTCAACGATTAAAGGTACCCGACTATTCATGGATAATCAGTATTTCGATGTATCCTCAACCGCGAAAATT
>JAUMHM010019157.1:0-12346 GCA_032362435.1 Melikaiella ostensackeni
ATGAATTCTAGAAAGCAAACGAAGAATATTTGCTCAAACAAAAATTTTCTTTTACTGCACAGTTTTTTCTAAAAAAAATCGTAAAGTTTACGTTAAGTATATGGTATGGAGTGGTTTTTTTTTAATTGCACAACTTCCGCTCTGTGGATCTACATGAAATTTTTTTCACTCGTAGAATAAGCGCCAATTAATGAGTAGCATTTTTGAACACAAAATTCAAGAAATTGGGGATATCTTGAACTTAGCAGCTAACGTTTTTGTTTGCGCCGAAGTTCAGGGTGATCATAATACCTTAAATGCGTACCAATTGAATTTTTGTCCAAAACAATTAAATCGCTTTGAATGGCATTGCCTCTTTCCAATATTTTTCATGTGACTGAAGTTCGCAACGTTTATAAATGAAAATATAAATTTTTTTTAAATTACCAATTTTTTTTTGGTTCACTTACCGTAAAAATAATGTAATATATGATTTTAGATGATAGTAACTCTGTTGTGATGTCATAATCATTATTATAATGGAATAAGCTATAGCAGATATTCGAAAAAATTACTAAGTTTCTACTAAACGCTTGCTTCTCGGATTTTTTTTTATTACTTGTATTGCATGTCAGGCAACACCAAAAAAAGATTCATTGTTATATTCTTATCGGAAGACTGCGTTTTATTCTTTCACGCACTCGGAAATGTACACAAAAATTCCGAAAAAATTCTTACTCTCCTGTAAACGTTCTGTTCTCGAATTTTATTGCAATATTTACTTTTCGATGTCAGACAATAACAGAAAAATTTTCATCCTAATATACTTATCGGAAGATTGTTTTGTCCACACATGCACTCTGAAATGTATGTCGAAAAATTTGGACAACATTTTAACTTTCTTCTAAACGTCCGGTTGAAGGAGACAGGATATTAAGATATAACTCGAGCGGATATGAAGTATACTGGTATTTATTAGAAAACGTGTCTACTCAAAAGACGTTCGGCAAAGACTGATGGTTTGGTGCCCTACACTTACAATTATAAGGTTGCCGTCGGAGTATTCGTGCGCTTTTTCTCTCTTTTTATCATAATAATTCTTATTATATTTCTGAGCTTGATTGTTATTTTCTTTCGCAGCTTCTCTTAGTTTGTCTAAGTCTCGGAAATTTTTCTAAACCTGTTTTTCCAGGATTTCCCTAACATCGTCGACTGATTCGCCGCGCTGGTCGACTCTGAATAATAAGCGACTTGGAGTTGTCTTCTTGGATAGATCAACCGTGTTGTTAAGAGAAAACTCTATGTTCTTTAACGTCTTAAACTACTTTAATCACGATTTATCATCAGTCAACTTGGCTAGCATTGGAGCCATTACTCTATTCACTCGTTCAACCTGGCAATCCTTCAACCTACTTTCGAAAATACTGACACATCCTCGAAAATCTTTGTATTTGAGTCACGGTCTGTAGTTCTGGGAACCCTTCGGCTGCTTCGAGACTCCTCGGCAATGGATTTCTTCTGGAGAAACAATGTAGCCTAGAAATTCTATTTATGTGTACATAAAAGAGCATTTCTCTAGTTTTATTCGCATTTTATTTGTTGACATTACAATAAAGTCTTCTCGCAAAATTTCAATTTGCTCTTCTGTTGTATCGCTTGACACCATAACGTCGTCCAAGTACACGATTACCTTCCCCGTCTTGATCAAGTCTGAAAAAGCATTGTTTATAAATCTTTGAAATGTCGCTGGAGCTGTCTTAAGGCCAAAGACATCTTCAAGTATTCGTTTTGCCCAATCGGCGTGACAAACGATGTTAGCTTAATCGAACCGGGGCAGACGTTAATATGGTAGAAACCGTCCTTTCATTCGAATAGACTAAAATATTTCTTACCCCCCAGAGCATTTATCTGATCATCGATTAAGGGAAGGGGGTAGTTGTCTCGTAGTGTTATTTTCTTTAGCGTTCTATAGTCTACGCAAAGCCGTAAATCGCCGTTTTTTTCCTTTGTCAGCATTATAGGCGACGCGTACTCCGAATTACTAGGGCGAATCACTTTTCTGTTGATCAAATCATTCACAATTTTTTCGAGTTTTGATTTCTCATCGTACTATAATCGTCTAGGCGAAAAATAGAACGGTTTGCCGTCAGTCAAGAATAATTATAATTCCGCTTTTGTCTCTGGCATCTCTAGCTTATTGCGTTCTAAATATTCTAATTTAAGCTCTTCAAAAAGTTTTAATTGTATTTCACATGGAATTTCAGGATTAATATTCAATGTAGGTATTTGTTTTTCATCAACAAGACAAACATCAATGTTATTTTGTCCATTTACCATAACTTCACAATTTTTAGAATCTTCTCTCTTCTTTTGCCAGACCTAAACCGAATTTACTTAACACGTCTTGATCTAAGACCAGGGATAACATCATCGTATCAACCGGTACGACAAGAAGCTTCACATTGTCTCGAGTCGCGCCATCTAGTATAATATTCGCGTTTATTTTACCTAGGGCCGTTAAATTTGATTGGTTGATACCCGCATATTCACGGTTTACATCAGTAGCTCACTCGATACTGTGATTGAACATTCATTGGGATCTGAAATACAGCGATACGCTAACTAGTGGCCAAATGCAGTACTAAAATGAGGGGGTTTTACTTTATTCGTTTGTATTGTATAATGGAAATAATTAGTTTATAAATATTTTATTCAGTTTAGGGCGATAAAAACAATAAGAAATTGAAGTTGCACCAAAAGACAAGATTGGTTTCGTGTATTTGGGCCTCATAAAGTGGAAAAAAGCTTTTCCTTCTTGTTTTCATTAGACACATAATCTTTGAAAAAATAATGACTTTCTAACTGGTTGTTTCTATTTCGGGTAAAAGGTATCGCAGGGTTCGCATCCAGCCCCTTGACCCTGCCGTCGGGGGGCCTGTTGTTTCGGCCAAGTCGAGCGCTGGCGGTACAGTCTTCTTCAACAAGACGCAAGGTTTGCAATGCGAACCCCCTGTAGTATGCCCATCATCTCAATACATTAGGAAGAGAAAGAGAGACACTAGGAAAAGGAAGAGAAATGAAAGACAGTGCAGGACTACATATTATGGAAACGGGAATTAAAATTCCATCAATTGTAAATTCATTCATTTATAATTTATCCATGTTATTATAAATAATTCATTGCATGTATTAGAACAATACATTATTCCTTCGTTAGAAAAATTTGTTGGCCCTGAAAAGGGCCGATTGTTCTTGGCTGTCTCCTGTCTGATACGGCGGTCCTCATTGGGGATAGAAATACTTAATGGCTTCCAAAATACTGAGAAATAGTTCTTCGTTGGCTTCCAAAATACTGAGAAATAGTTCTTCGTTGGAGGTGTTGGTGTTTCTCCAAACATATTCAATCAAGTAATGTTCAGTATTCTCAACTAGTCCAGGCATCTGGTACTTTTGTTCCCGAAAAAATCCGGTGTACAATTTGTTTTGAGAAAACGCTTCATTAAGGGGTCCTATTTGACATACTAAAAATGCTACAAGGAATACGGGGGGGAACCCGGTTTTTTTTTTTTTTGAATTCATTACCAAAAGTTACGTTTGCGTGGACGGACAGGAGAAAGAAAGAGAACAAAATTACGAGAAAATTTTGTTCCTAAAATAATCCGCTATCTTCAATAGGTTCCGAGTTACGGTACATTGAAAAGTCCCCACTTTTTTGGATTTTCGGCGAAAAATCGTCAAATCTCAAAAATTACTGTGTACCTTTGTACCTAATTACTTTACGGAAAAGTGATCTGCAGGTGAGTGAAAGTAGACTCAATTTGATGTGATTCCAAAAAAGAACAATGTTCTACCTCTAATAGGTCATAAGTTATGATCCCTCAAAGTTGTCCATTTTTGCCTATTTTTAGAGGCAAAAAAATAAAGTTTTGTTTTTTGAAAATAGATCGTCTCAGGTTTAGTTTGCGTTTATGGTGCCAGAGGATGAAATAGAGTATGCAAAAATTTGCATACATCTAAAAAAAACAGTCTTTTAGCCCTATTAGTTTGGGAATTGCGAGGTTTCAAAAATTTCATTTTTTTCGGCATTTTTGACCAAAAACGGAGAATTTTTGTTTATGAAAAATACCTCGTTTCCTGTAAGTTCCACGACAAAATTCGTAGGAAATAAATAAAAGGAGAGTCAATTTAGCGTATGTGCAAAAAAATTGTCCTAGCCCTAATAGGTCACGAGATATAACCTTGGAAAGTGCACTCTTTTTGCATAGAGGCACCTGAGCGTAGCGTAAAGTAGAACTACGGCCATATTTCGAAATTTTGGTCCCAAGTAAGTGTGTACAATTCATTGCAAATGAACAATATTGATTTTTCATTAATAAGCAAATGATTATTTATAACAAAATCTTGCTATCACGACTTTTGATTACTTTTTGGCCATTTTTTAGTACTTTTGTGGCAAAAAGTGATTGTAGTTGATTGGAAATGTGTAATATGTTGTTTTTTTTTTATAAATAAATCATTTTTTAATAATTGTTGAATCACTGTTTATAATAAAATCTTGTTATAACCACTTTTGAGTATTTTTTTAGTACTTTCGTGGCAAAAAAGTAATTATAATTGTCCAGAAATGTGACATATATTTTTGTATTAATAAACAAATAGTTTTTTATAATTGTTTATAACAAGATTTAAATCCATAATTATCTCCAAGACACTTGTAATTCGCAGTGATTTCTATAAACTGTAAATAATATGCTGTGACCATTTTTTACATTAAAAATAAGTAAATAATTGATTAGTTGAAAGTAATTACATATCAAATGTAATTCATTATTTTAAAAAATTAATATATAAAGAAGTAATAAAATAAATTGGTTGAATCTGAAAGTTCTTTAAATAATAAAGTACTCAAAAACTACTCAAAAGTGGTTGAGAAAAGATTGTGTTATAAACAATTACTAAAAAATTATTTATTTATAAAAAAACAGCATATAACACATTTCCTATCAACTACAATCACTTTTTTGCCACAAAAGTACTAAAAAATTGCTAAAAAGTAATCAAAAGTGGTGATAGCAAGATTATGTTATAAATAATCATTTGTTTATTAATGAAAAAATCAATATTGTTCATTTGCAATAAATTGTACACACTTACTTGAGACAAAAATTTCGAAATTTGGCCGCAGTTCTACTTTACGGTACACTCAGGTGCCTCTATGCAAAAAGAGTACGTTTTTCAAGGTTATATCTCGTGACCTATTAGGGCTAGGACACATATTTTTTGCACTTACGCTGAATTGACTCCCCCTTTATTCATTTCCTACGAATTTTGTCGTGGGACTCACAGGAAACGAGGTATTTTTCATAAACAAAAATTCTCCGTTTTTGGTCAAAAATGCCCCAAAAAATGAAATTTTTGAAACCTCGCAATTCCCAAACTAATAGGGCTAAAAGAATTTTTTTTAGATGTATGCAAATTTTTGCATACTCTGTTTCATCCTCTGGCATCATAAACGCTAACTAAACCTGGGACGATTTATTTTCAAGAAATAAAACTTTATTTTTTTGCTCCTAAAAATAGGCAAAAATGGCCAACTTTGAAAGATCATAACTTATGACCTATTAGAGGTAAAACATTGTTTTTTTTCAATCACAGCAAACTGAGTCTTCTTTCACTCTCCTGCAAAACACTTTTCCGTAAAGTAATTAGGTACAAAGGTACACCGTAATTTTTGAGACTTAGCGATTCTTCGCCGAAAATCCAAAAAAATGGGGACTTTTCAATGTACCATAACTCGGAACCTATTGAAGATAGCGGATTATTTTAGAAACAAAATTTTCTCATAATTTTGTTCTCTTTCTTTCTCCTGTTGGACATTTTGATCTATAATGCAATAGGAATTATCCGTCCACGCAAACGTAATTTTTGGAAATGATTTTTTAAGAAAAACCGGGTTCCCCCCCGTATTCCTTGTAGCATTTTTAGTATGTCAAATAGGACCCCTTAATGAAGTGTTTTTTCAAAAAAAATTGTACACCAGATTTTTTCGGGAACAAAAGTACCAGATGCCTGGACTAAATGTAAAGAGGAATAATTCTATACACATACAAATTAAATACATGCATTTTCAGAACATTGAGAAAATAAAAACAACAAAAAATCAATAAAGATCCCACATTCAAATTGTGGACCTCTAAATCACATCCGATTTTGAATTTTTGTGTTGTTGGAAAAATTTGTTGACTGAAAAGGTACAACTTTGTTTAGCGTGCATATTTAGTTTTGGAAATAACTTTTTTGGCTTTATAAAAAGATTTTTATGGTGAACGTTCATAGTCTTTATATTTTTCTGCTAGATCTTTTGGGACGCCAAGAGTATAAATATTAAAAGAATGACAATCCAATGAAACGTCAGGTTCTTCAATATTTCGTCAAGTTAAAAACTGATTATAATTACAAATTGACTTTAACTATCAATTTTCATTTGCTAGTGAAAAATTTGGAATTATTTGACTGCTTTAGGAAATCGTTAACTCGGAATAAAAAATCTAAATAAGCATATTGAAAAAAAACAACAACACCAGTTAATTCTATTTAAGAAATGGGTACAAATATATTTTCAATGCAACTTATGAGCAAACGCCGAATGATCGACTGCGAAATTTTGAAGGATTCAATGCTAAAGATTAGTAAAACATTAAAAATTCATCAAAACGAACAGATCATCACCCACCCTTGGAGAAAGTGCAGCACAGTTATCAGAAATTCACAATAAATCTCTTGGTATTAAAACTAAAGGAAGATTTGGTATTATATTACTGACAAACTCGGAAAATGATGATTTGAAAGAAAACTGATTCAACCCGTAGGTATTGATTTCAGCCATTCAACAAATTTTTTCGCATTTTATAGGTATGTACTCTTGAGTGTGTGTGCGTGCCAAGCGTGTATTAAATTGTATTATATTTAATATAACTTTATGAAGTACACTTATTATATATTGTGTAATGAATATATTATATACGGTTTTCTATGTGAGATATAGCCATTGACACATTATATATTATATATGTATAAAATAGATAAATGTTTCAAAAACATCTATAATAATCCATGTATTGAACTTTTGAAAATGGAATTTAGTTACTTGGTTTCAAATGTATTTAAAAATTCTCTTGATACTAATCCTTCGTTTAAATACTTGATTTTTGGAAAGAAAAATGCGTCAAACTTCTTAAAGATAAATATCCCTGGAGCAAAATTTTCAAAAGCTGAAATTTAATTAAATTTAAAGAAATTAATATTCATTTAACATGCAAATTTAATTGTAACCAAATTGTATAATTTATTATTCTTTATTTGTTTAATACTTTGAAAGAGGTAAAATATTAGTGAACGAAATATGAATATAGCCATTTGGATAAACTCTTAAATCGGCCTCTTTTTTGACTTAATATCAAACATATTTGGAATATTTTAAGTTCTGAAAATATTATACGGCAATGATATCCTGTATTTCCGTGAAAATTGACTAATTTGACTTAAAAATAAATATTTTTCATATTTTTAAGATATTATGTAACAATTGCGTTTCAGTGTAACATAAATTTCACGAAACCGAAGACACATAATTAATAGGAAACTTTTAGGTTCAATGAGTAATATAACCTGTCACCTTCAGCATAGGTAACTGTTAATTTCAATGTTTACTGGGAAGTGATAAAAATGCAAATTTATCTAATTTATTTTAAAAAATCGATTTTTAGCCCTTGAGAACACTTTTTTTTAAAAATGGTTCGGGAGATTTGACGAAAATTTATTAATTCTTTTACTTAAAGATCGAAATGAAATCTACTTTCTTATGAAAATTTTTTTGTATACTAAAATAGAACACCCAGAAATTTCACAAATCAAAAATAGACTCCAAGAATATTCGCTTTTCCGACTCATTAGAGACAAATTTACAACAAAAAAGAAAAAAAAGGGAGAAAAAGAGAAAGTCAACCAAAACGAACTTCACACTCTTTCTTTTCTCCGTCTTTTTTATATTATTGGCGACCAACATGTTTCGAAGCCAATTTAGACTTCCCCATCAGGAATAATTTATAGGAAAACCACAATTATTAATATTGAAACATATATTAATGAAATTCTAATATTACCTTGAATTGGATGCATTACAGAGGGATTTATTGATAAAATGCAAGATTCATGGGTTTTTCCAAAAAAGATATTTAATATTAACAAGAATATATGTAATAGAATTTACATAAGAAAGTGAATTTCATTTGATCTTAAAGATTTTTGATTTCATAAGAACATGGAAAGATAACTGCAGTTTTCCTGTAAATTACCCCTGATGAGGAAGTCTAAATTGACTTCGAAACATGTTGGTCCCTTGTAGTTTAAAAAAGACGCAGAAAAGAAAGAGAGTCCGGTTGGTTTTGGCTGACTCTTTCTTTTTCTCCATCTTTTTTCTTTTGCTCCCTCATAGGGGAAGCTTTGTAATGGTAACAATTTCGAAAATTTTTTAATTCGTTTAATTAAACGCTCCTCAATTTAAAAATTTCTGATACAATCTTCTAAGCAATTATCCGGATGTGTGTGTGTGTGTGTGTGTGTGTAGATGTCACACTTTTTTGCGAACACGATAACTTGAAGACGGTTGCATATAAGCTGATGAAATTTGGATGGCTGATTTTCACCACTAATATTTGAAAACTTACCGAAGGATTTCAAAAAAACACCACACTTTTGTAGCACTTCATAATATTTTAAATATGGGTTTTTCATAGTAAAACTTTTTTCATTCACATAATTCAAAGTTGATTGCAAAAATATAAAAGATTCCTCGCCTTGAGACGAATCGATTGATCTATAATATTTATATGTACATTCCATTGAAAATTATAGAATCTATGATTATTTATAATATTTTAAAAATCAGTTTTATAGTAAAACTTTTTCCATTAACATAATTCAAAGTTGATGCAAGAATAGAAAAAACTCCTTGATTTGAGATGAATCGATTGACCGATAATATAAATGCTTTTCACTGAAGAGTAAGAAATTTATGGTCATTTTGGTCATTTATAGCATTTGAAAAATCTGTTTTTTACAGTAAATTTACCAAAACATTACTTAGGTCTCTTTTTGGCAAACGGCTTCAATTCTAAAGTAGAAGCCATCAAAATTAAATAATTTTTATTCCGAAGTATTCAGTCTGAAAAAATTACTAAAATTGAACATTTTCCAGTCGAGTTTATATTCATAATTTAAAACATTACGAATTAAACAATTTAACATTTACGGAAATGAAAATTTGATAGATTGAAAAAGAAGCACTGAAAATTTAACTACTAAGACTTTTAATTTGAAATTGTACAAAACTGAGAGATTGGAATTGGATCATTCATAATCTACATTTACATATTAAATTTTGTACGTGTTCAATTAAATTTATTATGTAACTTTCATGGCTTTTAATTGAAAATTATACAATTTTGAACAATTTCAATTTCAAACCGACACTTTTTAATGCTTCAATCAAAACTTGTACAACTTATCGTTTTTTATTTGAAATTGTATATTCTCCAAATTTAAATCGTAATCTATTCGATTTTGAATGTTAAATTGTTAAAAAGGCTTTAATTTTTTAATTTTATAATTTTGAAACATTTATAAATTTGAACCAAACAATGTTGGATTTTCCAATCGAAAAATTAATCAAATTTTAACTGATTTAATCTAAAATTATATAATTTCACATACTACTTTAAAACTGTTCAATTTGTAAAATATATTTATATTTTGACTATTGAGAAATTTAAATTTGAAACCGAATAATTATATATATATTTTTTTTTTTTAAATCTAAAAGTATTGAATCTGAAATTCTTCCAAAAGTAAAAAAGTGACTCGCTGGCAAGCTTTGAGTAAAGTTAAAAATTCAAAATTGTAGATTTTTTGTTTCAAGGTATTGAAAAGGAAATAAGAAAAAAAGTTAAATTGAAAATTTTCAGTCCAAATTTAAATCGTGATGCATTCGATTTTGAATTTTCAAGTAATGAAAGCTTTTAGTTTCTAAATTGCACAATTTTGAACAATTTATAAATTTGAATCAAACAATTCACAAGATACTACTTTAAAATTATCCAATTTGTAAAATATTAAACAGAATTATAGAAATTTTAGCGTCTTGAATTAAAAATTATTCAACTGTGAAGGCTTTGATTCCTAAATTGTACAATTTTGAGTTTAAATTTGAAATTAAACAATTTTAAATATTTTTTAATGTAAAAGTATTGAATTAAGTCAAGTGGAAAATTTTCAGTCTAAATTTAAATCGTGATGCATTCGATTTTGGATTTTCAAGTAATAAAAGCTTTTAATTTTCAAATTGTACAGTTTTGATCAATTTATAAATTTGAATCAAACAATTTCACACGATACTACTTTTAAATTATCTAATTTGTAAAATATCAAACTAAAATTATAGAAATTTTAGCGTCTTGAATTAAAAATTATTTAATTGTGAAGGCTTTGATTTCTAAATTGTACAATTTTGAGTTTAGATTTGAAATTATCCAATTTCCAATATATTTTAATCTAAATGTATTGAATTTAAAACTCTTTCAAAAGTGAAAAAAATGACTCCCGGAGAAGCTTTGAGTAAAGTTAAATATTCAAAATTGTACACTTTTAAATTATGAACATTCCAAATTAAACAAGTAAAAATTTTACAAATTCGAAACTTTCAAAATTGGATAATCTACAGATGACAAATATTTAAAATTGTACAATTTTAAAGTAGAAGTTATCGAATTGTAAATTTTTTGTTTTAAGGTATTAAAAAAGAAACAAAAAGAAGTCAGTTAAATTGATAATTTTCAGTCCAAATTTAAATCGTGATGCATTCGATTTTGAATTTTCAAGTATTAAAAGCTTTTAATTTTTAAATTGTACAATTTTGAACAATTTATAAATTTGAATCAAACAACTTCACAAGATACTACTTTAATATTATCCAATTTGTAAAATATTAATCAAAATTATAGCAATTTCAGCGTCTTGAATTAAAAATTATTCAATTGTGAAGGCTTCGATTTCTAAAATATACAATTTTTAGTTTAAATTTGAAACTAAACAATTTGAAATATATTTTAATTGAAAAGTTCTGAATTTGAAATTTTTCAAAAGCAAAAAACCTTTGAGTAAAGTTGAACATTAAAAATTGTACATGTCCAAATTCTGAACGTTCCGAATTGAATAAATAAAACTGTAGAGACTTAAAAACTAAAATTGTCTTTCTGTACGTTTTTCTAAAAAAGTATGAATTAAAAAAACGTCTTGTCGCAGAAAATAAATTCACCGTCATTTCCTGGGTTTCCCGGTTTTCCAATGAAGTCGCCACCCTGGATGAAAATAAAAAAAAAACAAAAAAGCCATATAATAATTTTTCCTTTTTCCTTCCACCTCCTGCGTTTTTTAACGCTCTACTGCTCAAACGTTCGACCGCAAACGAAATTAGAGAACACAAAAGGAATGAAAACGGAGGGTGGAAAGGGGGTGGATAAAATACGAAGTACCAAAATGCCCACTTTTGGCGGCATAGCGCGAGGGTGCTCGCCCGAGAATCCTTCTTTCGTCTTTTTCTCCCGTTTTCGTTTTGGTCGTCCTTTTCCTCACCTTCTCCCCTCACCATAAATATATTTCGTATAGGTATGCCGTATATAGAACCATATAGTAATACTCCAAATGATACGTTATTCGCGGACAGGGCAGAGGACCCGGAACGCGAAGCGGGTACACGAGAATGTTATTATTTACTGTGTCCGTATAGCAAGGCCTCATCTACATTCTACATCGCATGTACTGGGTGTCCAAGACTTTAATATTTACTCTGTAGGACTGCCCTGGCGAATGTTTCGGATATGAATTCTATCCGGACCAATCCGAAAAATGATTTCAACCTCGTTCAATTAAAATTGGTTAAAAATAAATCCGAACTCGGATCGACCTAAACCGATTTTCAATCCGAATGAATCCGTTTCAATCCGAACTCGGATTCATACGATTGAAAATTTGGTTCGGATTGAGTCGGATTAATTTCTAACCGATTTGCATCAAACTAAATTGAAAACTTTTTTCAGATTGGTTCGGATTGATTCGAATTGTTTCGGATACAGATTTCGGAATAATTGGGAATGAATTTCTATCCGAAACTTTCGCCAGGGAGACCATGAAAAACTGGAGAAATTTTTTTAAAGCCACCAATTTTAGTGTGTGAACATTTTTGATCACGATATGGAAACGTCCATTAATTATGTAAGGATGATTTTTTTAATTTTAGACCCCCCCCCCCCTG
>JAUMHM010019183.1:0-16920 GCA_032362435.1 Melikaiella ostensackeni
TTTTGATATCTCAACTTTCTTTCGTATTCCGCGTTATTTAGCTCAAAATTTGAATTTTCGATTTTTCAAGAAAATTCCAGAAGTTATTATGACAATCTTGTAGGGCTTTCGAGAAGAAACGTTTTTCTTGTCCTGTCATTTTTTTTTATATCGGGCATTGTTAAAAGTGTAAATAGAATTTGTAAATTTGGAAAAAAGTGGTCTCAAAAATTTTGAAAATGCTCTAACTTCAAGAATTTTTGTCCAAAATGGCTGGCTAACGGACTTGACCTTCATTTTAGGACACTAAAAGAGTATACCAAAGGCCAATCCAATCCGTCAATTCTTTCAAAAGTTATCGTGCTCACAACCTAAAACTCTACAGACACACACACACCCCCAGAGAGACACATTCGTAAAAACATGTGTTTCGGGTTCAGGGATTCTCAAAACGTGGACATTTGACAAAAACGGGGGGGGTCAAATTTTACACAAATCTAATACATTCTTTGATGAGAATGTAAAAAGGTGGTTTTTATACTAAGGGTGGATAAAAAAAAATCAAATTTCGAATTTTGTTTGGGATAATGGTTTACTTTGTAAGGTTTCCCAAAAAAAATGAATATGTATCTCTTTTCGAAGGGACAAGCTTAGTGGTTCCGCCCAACCTCTCAATTTTCCCTGTAAAAATAACATGAGGAAACCACCCATTTTGCGAATATGAGACTGAAAGGCGTACATTTTAATAAAGCTAGTGCCAATTACATGGACTTCCTAAAATCACTTTCCCGAATATGTCGCATGCACTGATTATTTATTCCCCCCCCCCTGCCTCAAAACCCTCCACCATGTCCGAAAAACCACGTCAAACGGACGACTCAATTTGTTATTCGCTGAGTAAACAACTTTTTATTGTTTAAATGTAAATTTTGACGGGAATAAGGCAGAAAAATGTTGCTTTTTACAAATTTGCCAACAAATTCGACAGGATTGTAGTATGTCTTGTAATCTTTTATGTTTTAAACGTTAAAGAAATTGACAAATCTGTATACATCATGATTTTATTTTCTCATAGAGGCCTGTTGAATACATCAATCGATTTATCTCACTATAACCAATGATACAAACATTTCTTAAAGGCCAGGCTGAAAGTACAGCCATGAAATAACTACGTTTTTGTCACGAAGGTATAATAAGTATTATTTCTGGTCTTGGCAAAATCTGACTTGATTCAACACTTCAGGGAGACAGCGTCAAGGCAGGCCAATCAAATGAATGAAACGAGGTGGAAGAAAGAAGAAAACACGGTTGTATCATTGTGGTCTATATCATGTGAGAGAATTGGAAAGGGTAATCTCATAGGTCGTGCCTCGGGAGGACCATAAATAATCATTGTTATCCCTTCGGAAAAAACATTGTTAATTTCACATGAATCAAGTTCGCCGACGTGTGTTTTGATAGTTCAGGATTTCATTCCACATTGTGGGGTTCTGTAAAATGATTTGACATGCTGCATATACCTGTTGCATAGAACCTGGAATTCCTAATTTGCTGGCCCCGTTCCAGCCTACTATTTTTTGATTATCATCGTTGCGTACTTCTTGGAAGACAACATCGTGTGCACTATTAAATAATGGTAAAACGTCATTGCCAATGATTCTTGCAACGAAAAAGTTGTTGACTACGTATAGGCGCATACGCGGGAGTTGCCGAAGAACGCCAGCATGGTCTTCGAAGTAAAGACCTGATGGAAAGTAGCTAGTCGACTCGAACACCGTTGCTGCTGACGATGAACTTAATTCTGTAAGATAAAATGTAAGTGGACGAATTTTAATACAAAAAATGATGAATTATAACGACTAAATACTGAATCTAAATAAATTCTACTGTGCGCTGCAGGTTAAGGAACACCTTAACTCAACTTGTTATCAAAATTTAGATTCTTAGGGTTTCGTGGAGCCGGACAGAAACCTTTATGGTTTCGGTCGAGCGAGTGAGGGGGAGTAAGGGCTGGGGGTGAGGTAAAACTTGGGGAGGGGAATGAGAGGAAACAAAAAAGAATGAGGAGAAGTAAGGCAAAGTAAGGAGAAAAAAGGGAGGATGATGAGGAGAAATAAGAAGAAATGAGGGGAAGTAAGGGATGTATGTAGATGTTGAAAAGTGAGGGAAAGTAAGGGGAAATGAGTGGAAGTGAGTTGGGGTGATGAGGGCAGTAAGCGAGGGGAATTAATGGAAAGGGATGAGAAAGATGGGGTAGCGTCAAGGGGACCATCGCAAGATAAATACGCCATATGGTGGAAAATCGCAGGTATTCTAGTCCTATGAAGCGGTCGGATATTGCTGTTTTTCCCCCGATCAAAAAATAGCAATATCCAGCCCGCAGTTTTGATGCATGTGTTGAGGAAGGGTATCTTTTGTAGAGATTTTTCAAATGAGCAAACTTCCATACAATTTTTTTTTCGTTTCTGTCGTTGTGAATGTTTAAAGAAATAAGTGCTTCCTTGAATAACACACTTCAAAATTGATATACTCATAACTTCACAGGAATATAATTTTTTCTCAAATCGAAAAAATACGCTTACCTAATTTCCTCTAAAAACAACATTTTGTCGTCAAGAAACGCTGCGACTTGAAGTGTATCTACCTGCCTGATTTCAAATAGTTCCGGTATAAAGACTATAGTAGAAAACTACTAACTGCTTGGTGAACATATACAGGGTGTTTTTTTATCTTGAGACATCGAAACATCTCAAGAAATACGCATCCAACGAAAAAAAAGTCCATACTAAAAACTTCTCATTTCCGAGGGGGAAAAGCAACTCCGCAAAAATTTACCTCACACCCCACCCCCTGGGGGCGGTAAGGGGAGTGACTTTAAAATTTCAAGCGGGAACCTATTTTTTTATTGCAGATTCAGATTCTCCATTAAAAAATACGTAAGTTTTATCCAAAAAAAATTTTTTCGATTCGCGCAATCGAGAATGTTCACCGGGGGTGGAGTGTGGATGCAACTCCCGTATTCCAAATCCTATAACTATTCAAGAATAAATTAAAAATTCTGGGGAAATTCATTTAGAATCTTGTTATTTCTTTTGTTCTATTTAAAATGGAGAAATAAGAATCGTCATTCTACTTTCGTTTAAAAGCGCATTCCTTGAATAGTCAACAATGTCATTTTTTGCAAATATATCGCCATCTGGAGTGAATCGAGAAAAAATTTTCGATTCAGACTTACGTATTTTTCAAAGGAGAATCTGAATCTGCAATAAAAAATATAGGTTTCCATTTGAAATCTTAAAGTTGCCCCCTCTACCGTCCCCAAGGGGTGGGATGTGGGGTAAATTTTTGCGGAGTCGCTTTCCCCCTCAAAAATGTAAAGTTTTTATAACGGACATTTTTTTCGTTGGATGCATCTTTCATGAGATATTTCGATGTCTCAAGATAAAAAAAACACCCTTTATAACTTTATTTAGGACTGTATAGTGTACATGTTAATGAAAGGAAAGTTATAGAAATAGGAAACGTAAAAAGGAAAAGAGTTTAATAGAGAAACACGATTGCGTAACATTTTTAACTCTATTGAAGTCATAATGAGGCAATATTGCCAAACAATAATTCAGATTCACATAGTCTTATCTCGGAGCGTGCAAATAGAAAGACAGAACCTTGTCATTTGGGCTCGTCTAAATAGGGAAGTGCATACAATATACTCGGCTATCCTGAAGCAGCTGTTCATCATTACATACCATATTAATTTAAAAATTGATAATAGATTCAATGCTTTCACGATGATTTATTATAGTAAAAAGGAGATGTTTCGGGTTTCAATCGTGTGCAAAACTACGAATCTTGCCGACGTTTCGTGAACATTTAAAAATTGTTGATGCTTATAGAAGAGTATAGCATATCTTAATTTGATAAAATTATAGTTGAAATCAGGCTCTAATAAATCACACATAACTTGATATCCATAGATATAATTAACTTCAGGGACATAATTTCTAAATTTTGTGTGGTAGGAAATCTCAGCATATCTTTTCAAAAATACACAAATTAAACGGAATGACTAAAATTTCAGGAATTTTACTTAAACATGATGGTATAGTAGAAAATTTTAAAGAGTGAGAAAATAAATACAATAACCAAATTTTTAAATTATTTTACCTCTTCTAGGGTCTGTTTGCAATTTCTTTAATAAAACACGAAACGCTACTTATGAGCAAAAGAACGATTCAGTCGTTCTTCCGAATTCCTGTAAAGGGTTCCGTAGGTTGGAATCTTTCTCTCTTCGTTTCAACACCTATTTTTTAGGAAAATCACTATCCACTAAATCATGAGTCCCAAGCCAAAGTCGCACGTTTTAAATCCAAAATTCAAAGTCATAAGTCCCAAAATAGCAAACCCTAAAATTATCATTCCCAAAATCATAAGACACAAAAATATTAGGCCCAAGGTATAATGCTCAAAATCATGAGGACCGAATAGGGCGGACGGGGAGGACCTTCAAAGTATCACAAAAATTTTGCAGGACCAATTTATGATGCCCTGAGAATTGTTATTCCGATAAGTTTAAGGGCCTCGCCAAATGTGTAAGGTTTTTTTCGGCTAGCACCAAACCAGACCGTAATATCAGCCACTAGCTAGACCGTCTAGTCACAAGTAAATAAATATAGTACATAATGCATGATGAATGAATAGTAAGTAATAAATCAAAAGCAAATAATAAATATTAAAAATATAGCTGGAAAAAGGCATTCGCATAAAATTCGTAAGCACCGAGAGTCTAACCCTGACCACCTAAATTATAAACCGCGCGCGCTACCCACTAAGCTACCGCAAGCTATAAAATTGCCTGATTAAGATTAGTCACTCATTCGCGCATGGCATGAAAAGCTGATCATCGCCAGACCTAGTCAGACTAGAATGTCAAAGAGATGAAGAAAAAATTCTTGTTTTTGTTATAAACTTACCAATATAATTAGGGCAAACCGCCAATGCGACGAACAGAGTTAAAGCAAAGGTCTTCATTTTTCGAAATACTGGCTATTCCTGAATAGCGTGCCGAACAAAGATTCTGTACACGATGCTGCAACCAAATATATAGCAGTGGCTATCTCCATCATTCTACATTTTTCCAAATGTTTGTAAGATGGATTTAAGTGTGAAACTTATTTTTCTGTCAATTTGTACTTCATGAGCATGACGTGGCATTAGTTATATTTGCAACAGGTGCCGCAGAGAGTAAGGATTATAGAGTATCAATAATGAATGTGTCGAAATAACCGTACATTTTTACATTCTCATCAGAGTAGGTATCAGATTTGTGTATAATTGAACCCCTCCTCCCCTGTTTTTGTCAAATGTCCACGTATTGAAACCATCTAAATACTCTAAACAGGTTTTTACGAATGTGTCTGCCTGTATGTATGTATTTCTGTATGTATGCATTTCTGTGTGCATGTATGTATGTATGTATGTATTTCTGTATGTATGTATGTATGTATGTATGTATGTGAGCACGATAACTTTTGAAAAAATTAATCTATTGGATTGGCCTTTGGAACATTATGAGTGTCGAAAGCTGAAGGTTAAGTTCGTTAGTCCAGATATCAAAATTGCTGCTTTTACGAAAACCTGTAAGCTTTTGTCTGAGAATTTTTTGTAAGGAGGCATAGTTTGTTTTTTAAGTTTGAAAAATGGTATTGCAATATTTTTATTTTTATTTTTGAGCCAAACGACGCGAAATGAAAAAAAGTCAAGGAAGTAGAAATTGTGCTTTTAAAAAGTCAAATAAAATTGCCGTTGAATATTTCTTCATAGGATCAATCTTCAGTCGTCAAGATAATGTTTTTATCGTCTTCTTAACTATTTATTTGTATATATTATACAGTGAGCGCAGGATATCCAGCGCGAAGCGCGTATGACGGTCTGAGGACCTGAAGTAGCAATAAAATAATTAATTTCACTATCTCCCTATTTTAAGAAAACCACATTCCTTAAACCCGATCTACTACACGCTAATATTATGATTAGAATGTATTCATTACAGCCGATAGAGCTTCATGTAAATAAATTTTCTTCTTTATTTGAAATCAAAAACAAATGTAGTAACTTATACATGAAGAACATATAACAGCGAACGCGAGTTCCACATGTTCCGGAGCGCGAAGCGCGACGATCAAATGGCTCTTGATTATTGTATTAATTTTTTTAATGCTAAAAATTTTTGTCGTAAGACTTATATACAGCACATTAATGAATCTATATTGTCAATTTGAAAAAAATTCCATGATAATCATTTTATTCTTATAATACTTTAATAAGGTTAATTTTGATTTGATTTATTTTTTCTTGTGCAAAATAAAGTTTGTTGTTTCTGCTGTATGCTGCTTAAATAAGAGACAAATTTTAAATTCAAATCATTCTGAAGGTCCTTTCAGTAATTAATCTAGCAGATATGAAAAATTTCAACATCCAAAATAAACAATCTCCGTGTTTCTACTCTGTCTGGAATAACAGATAAAGCTGTGTTATCCGATACTGATTAGTATATAAGCGGATGTGTTCCAAGACTTTACCAGTCATCGTATATTAAATTTTTTAAATATAAAATGAAGATCGTGATCCTATTCTTCACCTGTATAATTTTTATTAATTTTACAGGTAAGTATAATATAATACTGGCAAAAGTAACATAAAACGTCAATTATAATAACGGTGCTTCTACTTACAACTCCAAGGCAGATGTTCAAAAAATAATTATATAGGAGTAGAAAAAAAAAAGTTATCTACGAGAGGACACTTTTTTTAAAGAATTGATTCTAAGTTACAAGAACCTTCACGCAGAACACAAATATTAACCTAAAATAAGAAAATAATCGCAGATTCTTGAACATACTCAAAACGTTATGAAAGATCATTTATGCTTATTTGTGGTCATTAATAATTTTTTTACATAAAACTATTGAAATCGAACAGAAAAAATGCTACGCAACACAAAATGGCCAATTGGCCAGGGCTGCCGTACGCTTCAATGTTTGAATTGATGTATTCCAATCAACACCATTCAAATACATTTTGTAGTTTTGCAAATATTTTATATTAAGGTTGGTCAATATTTCACAAAATGACGTTGTTTTCCAAAGACGAAGTACGTTAGAGTCCTAATTAGCATCTTCTTAACAATGTATAATGTCGGGGAGAGAACACATGCTTTTGTGGTATGTAGTCAGCGTAGAGGGGATGAAAACCATTTTTAAATTAAATTTTTTACATTTTATGAAAATTGTTTTTATCTCATGGTCTTCAGAGAATGGTGTGCAGTTGCGATGTGTTTATTTATGATAATGACCCGCAATCCTTTATAACAATGAAATTGTTTGAAGAATAATTTTTTTGCCCAATCCCAGAAAATCCTAGAGATATTGCTAAAAGGATTCGAACAATACACGTGGTTTTTCATTAAGACTATTAGTTTTTCTTAAATAAATTCCCCAAATTTCAAATCAACATACAAAGCTCAATTGAGGGTCGTGATTATTTCCCTTAAGTCACCCAGACGACTTCCGGATCTCGCGTTCGAGAGATATAGCTGGTGGAGGTGATGCTTATTTACAAGTTTCACAATATTGCCTTCTTACTATTTCAATAAAGTTGAAAGTGTTACACAAACAGGTTTTTTTCAATTAAGGAAATAAGATAAGATGAGTAAATAGTTCTTAAGTCTACATTTCAAATCATTATACATTATGTTTTCGAAGGTGACGTAGTCTATTTATAAGTTTCACAATGTGGCCTTCTTATTTTTTCAATAAAGTTAAAAATGTTACACAATCGCGTTTTTTCATTAAACTTTTGGTTTTTCGCATTCTTTTTTTCTATAACGTTCTTTCAATTTATATATACATATACAGCCTTGAATAAAGTCATATATTTTCACTAAAAAATGAGTACTTTTCCACTATCAGATTATAAAACATTTCGACTCATCCAATTAGGAATTCTCCACTATTTTTCAGTGGCTTACTTTTCTCTTATTGAATTAGTAGAATTTTGCTAATAATTAGCGAAATTTCACTTATTTACATTAAGAGTGTCTTCTTCATTGCAACCAACCTTAAGGACCTTCTTTTTAATATACATATAAACTGGGGTGGCGCTTAAAAATAAAAAGCTCAATTCTACAAAATGGTACCCATCCTATTTTTCCCTCTCAGTGACAGAAACTCTTCAGAATTATTTGAATTCAAAATGAAGAAAGAAGATCCTTCTCAATACAGGATTTCATTTTTAATGAACAAAAAATCACTTTTTGGAATTTGTTTAGATCAACATTGATTTTTTTAAGTTGAAAGGTTTGCACCTGTAACTTATTTTATTCAAATTAGTATAACGCCCCAACATTCAATTTTTTAAAAAAAAAATTTTTTTTTCAATTTTGGTGAAATTTGCCATTTTTAGTGATTTTCAAACTGCTGTGAAAATTTTTCTGAAGAATAGCCAAATGATGTTGTGTTACGTTATTTTATGCTAAAGAGGTTGCACGTATAAACTTTTTAGCTTTTGCAACATGAATGTTAATCCAACCGAAACCAAAACAGGTCATTTCTTGTTCAACGAGGATGTTGCATGAAATGAAATAAAAAGATATTTTGATATATGAGTAATTCATTAGCACATTCGAACAAGGAAAAATTTCTTGTTGACTAAGAAACATGCTTTTTTCAATAAATAGTAAGCCTAGTTTCCTCTAAAAACAAGATATTTTGTCGCCAAGAGACGATTGGGACCCGGAATCGCCACTCGGCCTTGAAGAGACTGAGTTTACTTATTTGGGCGCCAGCCATGAAATATCTAAACTAGCTATGATAGATAAAGAAAAGCTTGAGAGTGAAAAGAGGAATGGCCAACAAGTCTGAGAAATCGTCATGAGACCAAGGGCTTAATATTGAATTTGACACTGTTTATTGAAATAATGGAATGTGATACAATTTTTCGAGAGCCGCGAAAGAAGTAGAAAAGTAAACGCACGAAAGTAATGACGCGAACGCACCACAAGCCTTGAAACACGTCCTTCAATTTAACACGTGGTCTTGGCAGCTTTGAGGTTACAAAGGCCAGTGGCTACGACAAAAGCGGAAGTAAAAATGGTCAAACATTATTCTTGACGTTAGGTCAATAGGTCCCAAACTGATAAAAATAGAGCACTGCGCGTAAAAACCGATAAATGAACCGCAGAACACCATTGAAAGGTGAGGCGAGGCCAGGCTAAGGTTCCTAAAAATGTAACGAAGAATATTAATGAAAAAAAGGATTTTCACCCTAGCCTAACTTGTCAAAATAACAAGAAATCAGTATCTGTGATATCCTTCCTCGGAACTTGGCTAGAATTTCAATAATTCTGTTTTGAATCCTTCCAATATTTAGATCTTTAATGTCTCACAGCTAATGACTTTATATAAACAAAAATAACAGTAAACTTCAAAAATGTTCGTCAAATATGGCTTTGGATGATTTTGTGCTAACAGAAGGCAACATTTTATGCTCACATCATTTTGATGAAAATTGTTTTTATTCTCAAGGGAGAATCAAACCTGACGCGATTCCTACAATTTTCAACTCCTCAAGTAATAATGGTATATATGTATTCTAAAATTTATTTGTACGTGACGTAATTTGACAAAAAATTGAAAACTTGCATGGAAATATTTGTTTAAATCTTCTAAATGGAAAATAAGTAATATATCAATCAGTGTTTGACACGTTACCAGTCAAAAGCAACGCATTAAAGTTACCGTTACTTCCCAAAAATATGTAACGCGGTACCGTTACCGTTGCTTCTTAGAAGGAGTAACGCGTTACTTCTCAGACAGTGCAGACAATGCCGCGGGGAATGGTTCCACCCAATAAATATATCTTAAGCATTTCTAAAGGTTAAAAAAGAGAAAATGATTGAGAATAAGCAGCAAGGGTAATATTGGGGACCACATGTAAGAGCTTGAAGTACAATTATAATTTTTGTTTTTAATTTTGAGATTAAGGGCAAAATTAGAATGTACGAATCTATTAGATTGAAAATATCTCATATTTGCCTGGACAAGTTCAAAATTCACCATTTTTGCAAGTATCTTGTAAACTGTATGAGATGCGTGAAAATAGATGGCATTTCTAGATTCACTGTTTGAGTCCGCATAGGGTGCGCGTCTGTCGAATCTCACGCTTCGCGCCCGATAATAAGTTTACCTCGCGCTACGCTCTCGCTCTTTGTACTTCCCCTACTTTTTTGCATAGATTTTCCAGAATTAAAAGTCAAACCACTGACAACCGTAATTTGTTGATTTTGAATTCTGTTTTTTTAAAGCTCCTTCGGCTTTAGCGAATAGATTCTCATTCACGATTAAGCAAAAACTATGCCTCTTGTCAAAGAAATTTTCTGTTGCACTTTTGTAGATGTTTTTGAGGTGAATAACTTTGCTCATCAACATTTTTTGTATCTCCTATAGTTTAGCTGAAAATTGGAATTTTTTATTTTTTCAAGAAGCATTTTCAATGGATATAACCAGAACCGTTGGTCAAAAATGGCTAGTTGACGAATTTCTCTTTCCTTTTTAGGCCTTGAAAAAGTTTTCCAAAGGGCAATCCAAGCGGACAATTCCTTCGATAGTTATCGTGTTCACAAACAACGACAACGACGGCAACGATGGACACACTGAAGAAAAACTCATTTTTTCTCAATCAGTGAGTCCGAAAACGTCGAGATTTGAAGATGTCCGCGAAAGTCGATTTTCACATAAAGCCTATACCTTCTCATTGAGATGAGACTGTAATAAGTCGTCACAAATATATATGCATGTCAATAAATTAACAATAATTTATTCTGCAAAAAGGGATTACTTCTATGAAGACATTATGATAACCAAACCTTTCTTAACTGTCTTTCGTATTTCGGAATCCTCGAGGTTGGACCGCCGTAAATTACCTCACAAAAAAGGACTCAAATAACTCAGGCAATCTCGAGAGAAGAAATCATTCAGTGGTCCAGTCAATGGAGACAAAAAAAGGCTCGAGCTTACAAAGGTCGTGTCAAGACTCAACTTTGTAATTATCTTCATTTTGTGGTTTTAATTATAATCCAAAAAAGATCCCACAAATGAAGCTCCTGCTAACGCCGCCATCTTCGAAAATGGTGGCTGGAACCAGTTTGAGTTAGAATATCTCATTTCCACTACATTTCGGAGCAAAGGTACTTGAATACAAAGTTGTATAGCATAAAATTCACTATCACCTTTATTTCAAATAAATTTTTCTCGTATTAATATTTTACGAATTATGGCAGAGGAAATCTAATCGCTTTTTTACAATTTTCAAAAAATTTGGATTTTCTTCTGAAAATTTGAAAGATCACTTACCATTATCGTGACAACGTCGCTTCTAGTAATAGAGTGTTTTGAGCACTGAACAATCTAGCGACGAAAATCCGAGTGACTCTACTTTGGATCCCTGGACACAGTGGCATTAAAGGCAACGAGATTTCGTACATGCTAGCAAAACTAGCAGTAAGAGAAGACTTTACTGGTCCGGAACCAGTCGTAGGCATTTCCAGTAGCTTGGTCACTGAAGGAATCAACAGTTGTCTGACCGAGAAACATTAGAAGGAGTGGAATAGGGCTACTGGTTGCAAACAGGCTAAGACACTCATGGGTATAAAGTTAAACTTTAAACGAGCTGCAGAAATACGCAAGCCGGGCCAGGTTAATTGTCTTCTTGGCAATCTACAGGATTTTCTTCTGAATCACCCTCCTCATCCTCAGCTTCTTCTTCTTCTTCTTCTTGTTCTTCTTCTTCCAGTGATGCTGATAATGTTCGAATTATGTCTATTGTTCTAAGTTTTTTTCATTGTTCCATCTTTATTTTCTTTCTGCTCAGAAACTCCTGAAATTTCCGAAACGTTTTCGCAGGAGTTTCCATTACAAAATAAACATGCAAATTAGAGAGCACTTAAGACCTGCTTTCCTGCGGTCACATTCTGAACCATATCCTGTTTTGCAATCGCGTGAAATAGATTACAATACTTCCTCCGAAACAGGATTTTTTGTGGTTGTAACTGGAGTAAGTCCAAGTTTACCATTAATTGTTGCTTCTCTTGTAGGTGGCAATGTTTGTAAGTTAAATTTACTCCTTGTGACTAATTGTGTGAAATATAGAAAGCGACGAGACTCTAGCCGTAGAGTGCAAGTAAGAAGATTTCACCTGGGATTGTAACGAGTTCGGGATCGGCATTAAGGTCTCTACATATCTGTAGATCCTGCTTCGAAAGTTAATTTTTTTGGGGAATATTTATAGACTGAACTTTTCCTTGAACTTAAATTGCAGAGATGGTGTCACTGCCACTGAATGCGTGTAAGAATAGTATGTTTTCATTATTGGTCACGTTAGCAAAAAGGCATTCAAATGTTTGCTCCGAAAAACCAAGCAAAGATAAAACTACTGAAAAAAATATCCTCCTAAAAGTTTTCTGTTTGACGAAGATCAAGCAAACAAAATACTTTTTTCACGCGAATTTAGTGGCAGTGACACCACCTCTGCAATTTACAATAAAGGAAAACTAAAAATTATGAATACTCTTCTAAAAAACGAACATTTTAAGCACGATCTACAGATATAGTATGTGAAGATCCGTATGCAGATCCCGACCTCGTACGCCAATTCGGTGTTGTTTTGTGTTGCAACAAAAATGAGACACCGGAGAATGAGATAAAAGCTATGTTCATGTTACAGTTTCGCACTTGAAGTATTCTCATTTTGAGAAAGAAAAATCTTATTTCGAGTACATAACAAATGAGCTGCAACAGAAATGATCCCACTGTTTTTCTGTGTCACAAAAAGTAAATTCAATTTACAAATATTGCCACCCACAAGAGAAGCTGCACGAGAACAGTCGTTACAGACCTACCATCAAGTCCAAGCATGGAATGACAATTTAAAAAATCCAGAGGAATGGGAATGGCAGAGAAGTAAACTTGGACTTACTCCAGTCACAACCACGAAGAATCCTGCTCCGGAAGAACTATTGCAATTCATTTCAAGCAAGTGCAAAACAGTCTGTGGTTTAAAATTCAACTGCAGAAAGAAGGTCTAAAGTCCTCTATAATCTGCTTGCTCATTCTGTACTGGAAACTCCTGCGAAAACGTTTTGGAAATAGGGCGATAGGGAATTTTATGCTCTACAACTTTGTATGGAAATGCTTTTGCTCTAAAGTGCAGTGCAAACGAGATATTCCCAAAATCCAAGATGGCGAAGTTAGCAGGAGCTTGATTTGTAGGATATTTCTTGGATTTTCATTAAGGCCCCAGAATGAGGGTAACAGCCGAATTTGGTCTTGACCTGACCTTTTGTAACCTCAAACTACATATTGACTGGACTATAAATAGAGAATGAAAATTCACTGAAAATTGTATAACCTGGCTCGACATTTTCACACTGAAATGTTCCTGAGATTTTTGTTCGACAGGGACATATTGCAAAATCGACATATTGCATATTCATCGCCTTTATATTATCTTACCCGTTATTTTTGTTACAAAATAATTTGTGCCGAATGTATATATGTAGAGAGTGGACGAGCACCACCATGAAGTTAGCTGGCGAACTCCACTCGGCTCTCACACGAGGAGAACCCCAGTTAGACCATCATTTGTTCTTGATGCGTTGCTATGTAACGCGTTAGGCGCTTTTCTCAATATTATTTTTAACGGTATTGAGCTTTTGAGATATTATTTAGTTATATTAATTTTCCGGATGTTTCTTAACGTGTTTGTATTCATTTATTCAAACACTTTTCTCTAAGTATAAAATATTGATGTACAAATATCGGATCAACTTCCTCGATGTTCAGACAGTAATGTTTTTAACAGTCGAGCCGACGACTGCAAAGGTTTTTATAAATGTCTGCTGAAAGCCAGGAGGTAAAATGTATATATTGCAATCTAAAGTTTGTTATAAAAAAATAAGGGATTTGAATCGGCATTCAAAATCAAAAGCACATCACAAAAATTATGAGGCTCTTCAGAAGAAAAAAAGGAGAATTACCATTAGATGAAAATTATGGAATTTTCAATGCTGATGAAAATTTTGAAAAATCTGAACCTAAAAGGCATTGCAACAGATCCGGAGGTCAAAATAAATTTAACCCTCAGCTGGCACACTGGGGTCAAAATGACCCCAGGCATATAAATGCTTGCTGCAAAGGGCCAATCGTTTATTTTGATGTGCGAAAATTCCCAAATATTCTCTGCTACTTCCTTCGAAAGAAGCTATGGGTTGTTCTGTTCAAATTTGATATTTACTAAGAAAAAAGATGTTGAAGATGAGCAAGAAAAAAATATAAAAAATTTTTTTAAATTTGAAACTTGAAAATTCAAAATTTCAAAAAAATAATTAACATTTTCAAGTCATAAATGGTCTTAAATTGAAGTGAAATCAGTTTGGGGTCAATCTGACCCTATTGTGCCAGCTAAGAGTTAATGAAGATTTAGCTCAAATGTCGCACATTACATGTGTCGGACATGGCCTTCATCGCGTTGCTGAAGCAATTCGTCTGTATTATAATACGGTAGATAAATTAATTGCAAATGTAAAAAAAGTTTTTAAAGTCTCCTGAACGAGTTTCTCTTTTTCACCAAATGAATCCTGGATTACCGTTGCCACTAGAGACGGTTATAACGCGATGGGGAACGTGGCTAAGCGCAGCAGTATATTATGCAGAAAATTTTGAAAAAGTTCGTCTTGTTACATTGACTTTGAATCCGAAAGAGGCAAGGTCCCTAAGAAAGGCTTAAACTGTTTTAAAGAATCCATCCTTACGTGCAGACTTAGAATACATACAAAAAATTTGAATTTTTAGTCAAATACATCACACAATTAGAAACTTATGGACTAACGTTACAAACAATCTTGCATTATGTTCAGCATGTAAGGGAAACGTTAGCAAAGCAAAGCGAACGAGCATCAAGAGTGGTTGAACAAAAATTAAACGATGTCCTAACAAAGAATAAAGTTTTAAAAATATTGGAATTGATTGCTTAAAATTTCTATGCTGAAAATATTGGAGGTTGTCTTCATTTTTGATAATCTAAGAATCGTTTTTACAGTTGCAGCTAGCATTCCAACCCCCAACATACTTGAACTTTTTGGAACCTTCTTCAAATAAAAAAAAAATCAATATTCAATGCCTGGTTCTAAAATCTGCTCATTCTCAAGGCTTGCGTTTAAGATATTATTGTCTTAATTTTTTATTGTTTTGAATTTATTCTGGAGGCATTTAATCTAAAAATTTTGTACGTTTAAAACTGAAACCAAACATTTAAAATATTTAAATCTGAAATTAATTAATTAAAAACTGAATATTAAGGCTTCCAATATGAAATTTTGCAATCAAAACATATTTCAAAGTGGAATTGTCCTGAAATTTTTAATATTTGTATTTGAAACTACAACAGTGTGTAATTCGAATCCTCTAAATATTAAGAGATTCCAAACCAAACATTCTCAAATTCAGGCATTTGAAGCGAAAAAAACTTCAGTTTCAAGGCCACAAAGATCAAATCAACAAATTTGACAAAAGGATCGAGGATTCTAAGATTCGCAAGTTTTTTATTATGCCCGATTTGTGCAGAAAATTAAGTTTATTATACTCAAAAATATCCTGAAAGTAAAAAGCGATTTTTCTAGAAACTAATATACAGCGTCAAGGACATAAAAGTTAAAACTGTCATGGAAATGCCTATAGTCTACATTTTCCTACTCTTCCCTTCTAAAATTTCGCTTTTGGAGAGTTATTAAAGATAAAAATGTGCTCCCCTAATATTAATGTTTATAAGGAATATTACATGTGACCAAAACGTGGACAATATACACTTAAAATCTACGAGAAATGATATCTCATCCTTGTAAAATTTACATTTGATTAACTTCTCTTGTTGCAAATTAAAATTTTTTTTACATCATTCTATAAGTTTTGTTATTTAGCACGACCAAACAGCACTTGAAACAGCTAGCTTCTATTTGCCAACAGATATTTCTCCTGTGTACACAAAATTGATGAATCTCTATTTTTTTTCCAAATTAGGTGCAATGCTCGGAGGACCTGGAGGAAATGTACCAATAACATCAGCCGAAGACATTTTTGTTCTTGCAGACGAACATCCCATTTTTGTACAAATGCCAGGTGACCATGTAGTTACAGGAATTCTACGCCGTGGCAAAGCAGCTTTTCCTAGCTGGATGGGATTCTCACGTCAACGAATTAGTACACCAGAGCACGTTTTTCTATACATGCCTCAACCAAATTTTTATATGAGTTTGAAAGCTCTTATCGACAGAACTCTCCATAATAATCACAATCCTCTTGTTCAAGGATACACCTGTTTTATAAAATCACAAAACGCTGTTTTAAGAGCACATCTTGTGCCTGAAACTGACCTACTAGAACTCCCTCCAATCCCGCACATTTATGTATACGTTCAAAACGACGGCACCATTTATGGGGGGGAGCTACATTATCTTGAGCAGCATGCAATTCCTGAGTGGATTAAAAGAGCTAACTAAGAAACCAATCCTTTTAGAATGGAAACCATATCTAAGGCTTAATGTCTCTGCGTACATTTTGAAAACTGGATATTGAACCATAGACATTGAAATTTTGAATATTGCTTACAATATTGTGCCACAAAAAAAATCGTGCATCTAAGCAGAAAACGTTGATATGAAAATGATGTATTATTGCTGAATAAATCCGTTATTTTCTGAAAATGACACTTAGCTAATTTCATTTCAATCCCCTGAATATTATATATACATATATATACCAATTTTTTTAAATTATATATATATAATTAAAAAATTGGTCAAACAACCACCGCAGGGTCCCCCTGGGAGCAACT